>JACXGJ010001553.1:0-80932 GCA_016801105.1 Esox niger | reverse complement strand
GAGGATGGGTACATGGTGGCCATAAAGGGATGGACATGGTCAGAAACAATGCTCAGGTAGGCCGTGGCATTTAAACGATGCCCAATTGGCACTAAGGGGCCTAAAGTGTGCCAAGAAAACATCCCCCACACCATTACACCACCACCACCAGCCTGCACAGTGGTAACAAGGCATGATGGATCCATGTTCTCATTCTGTTAACGCCAAATTCTGACTCTACCATCTGAATGTCTCAACAGAAATCGAGAGTCATGTGCGTGTTGTGGCTTCACAAATGCTTTGCTGCATACCTCGGTTGTAACGAGTGGTTATTTCAGTCAAAGTTGCTCTTCTATCAGCTTGAGCCCATTCTCCTCTGACCTCTAGCATCGACAAGGCATTTTCGCCCACAGGACTGCCGCATACTGGATGTTTTTCCCTTTTTACACCATTCTTTGTAAACCCTAGAAATGGTTGTGCGTGAAAATCCCAGTAATTGAGCAGATTGTGAAATACTCCAACAACCATGCCACACTCAAAATTGCTAAAATCACCTTTCTTTCCCATTCTGACATTCAGTTTGGAGTTCAGGAGATTGTCTTGACCAGGACCACAACCTTAAATGCATTGAAGCAACTGCCATGTGATTGTTTGATTAGATAATTGCATTAATATATATACATATATATATATATAATATATATACATATATATATATATATATATATATATATATATATATATATATATATATATATATATATATATATATATATATATATATATATATATATATATATATAATATATATATATATATATATATATATATATATATATATATATATATATATATATATATATATATATATATATGTATACATACACACATATATATATGTGTGTATATGTATATGTATGTATATATACGTATATGTGTATATATTTATGCATACCAGCACACATCTTATATACCTAAACAGTCAAATTAAACTAAGAACGTACAGACTTCATAAACGAAAATGGATACAGTATGCTTGGTTTGCCATGCAAAGAATGGGACACTTGTGCACATGACAAATTAGTTCAAAATGTAAGACAATAATTTCCATATTAGCCTGGTTTAAAATAGTTACAGTATGGATTAAACTAATTCATTCATATCCCGCACCCAATTTTTGCACACACATAATAAGACCAACAAACAATTTGAAAACAGGTTGATATTACTGTTGTGGCATGTATCTGGTTGACTTGCGTAAAATAATTTTTACCTCCTTCGCTTAACTACTAAAAGGGCTATAAATAGGACCGTTGACCTCTTAAACACGCCTCTTTGGAAGACAGATACCAGTGCTACCGTCTCCCTGTGGTTTATTGGACCTTACTAAACCATTGTGAAATGACACCCGTGAAGCCAAACAAGCACAAAACACTATGTTGGTTCTATTGGCAAAGTCATTAAGGCCTACAATATATCAATATACTGCAGCTAGGCTGTCCATAGCTGAAATCTCTTGCTGCAATAAATCCCTATGGTTCAGCAGGAGTCACATGGCATTCACTGCTGCCAACCTGTACATTTTTCACATGGAGTGCAGGTCTACCAACTTTGTAATGAAAAATTCTGTGTTAGGGCCATACCAGGTCTGGAGAATTTTCTCCGGGCTGAACAGACTTGATTTGCGGCAGCTTGCGAGAGACCTTCTCAGCCTCACTGCCAAATTTAAGACTACCAACAGGGGAACTTCCCACTTTTTCTGACAGAATGACCAACCTAAGAGTGTGTTCATTCACAGTTTTGAGCTACAGTTTAGCCATCATCCAGCCTATGTACTGAACATTCTGTCTAGCTCAATTGGTTGAGCACAGGGCTTGTAATGCCATGGTTGTCAGTTCACTTCTTATGGGAGCTTGGACTAAAACATATGAAATATGTATGACCTCACTATTTACCATAACTAGCAAGGGATATGAAGCTGCTAAAAATAAAATGTAATGTGAATGACAAATGTTAATAAATACACATTGCCATTATGAATGATTGTTATAATGAAGCCATCACATCATAAGAGACGTCTTTTCCAGTATGTCAATGGCTACCATTTCCTCACAGGAGATTCTGAAGCCACGCCTGAGACAGTGTTTTTCACCACCAGCAAAAAACACTGAATGATGAAATGTCTTCTGAAAGAATGGTGTCGCATCCCCCCAATAGAGTTCAAGATACTTGTAGAATATTTGCCAAGACGCACTGAAGCTGGTTTGGCGGCTTGTGGTGAACCAGTGCCCTATTAAGACACTTGATGTTGATGCCCCCTTTATTTTGCTTTTACCTGTAACTGTGGGCTACAGATATGTATCCAGAACCTAATATCAATACAATGCACTTGTCAATGCACCATCTAAACAATATAGGGAATATTCAAATGGCTTAATACTGTAATGTGTAGTCTCTTACCACATATCTGGCCCAGATATATTTTACATGTAATAATACAGTACATTTCGTAACAATTGCCACTGCTTAGTGTGTAATCCTGGAAAGCCTAAATCATCATTTTTCCATCATTCACATACAGGAAAAGGAAATTAGTCAATAGAGGATTCTAAATGATGTTTTCGTTTGGTCATAATGTGACAATATATATATATATATATGCATCCTGCTGGTTTATTCAGCGAATGCAGTTCACTGCACACAAGATGATAGACATGGAAAAAGATCTATGAAAGCATTCTGCTCGAGCTTTTCTTTCCCTGGGTATAAAGTGGAAGTACGGACTGTCAATCCTGCTGAAGTGAGAATTAAAATTCCCAGGGACAGATGATTGGCTGACTGGCAATTAACACGTGCCCCTGATTGAGGAACGAAAGGATGTGAGAAGGGGGACGGAGATAGAGCAACCAGCATAGTTCACCTCAGTGTCAATGCATTGTTAGTGCAGACAGGAAGGACAAATTAAGTGCATCATGCAAGATTATAATGCTAGGAACAAAAATCACTGTGTGGCCACTTGATGGACTCCATAGAATGACTTATTTGTGGGTCTGAAATGGGACCATATTCCCTAGCGGGTCCTGTTCAGACATATTGCATGTAATGAGGCATCAATTAATTTGGACACTCAAACCAAATAAGTAGAGAAAACGTAAAACTTTCTTCTCAATGGCCATATATGGAGAATGGCTGTTAAGTAGCTGAATGCGTTTTAAAATTCACAGGAATTTACATTATCCTATGACGAGTCACACTATTTGTGCAAACAGAAGATTTATTTTCTGTTTCACTTGCCTGTAAAGGACAAATAGAGACATCTTTATAACGTTCAGAAGGTGTGTGTATGATTTAATTATTACTAAATTAGTGACAATGGCACCAAGATACTTATCTACACCATCCATTTGTTCTGGGTGGGTGAAAACCGATCACAGCATTTGCTATGTATGCCAGCTGTCTGATGATATTCTAATGTATACATTCTAATGTATATAATGTATTTAGTCTGCATATATAGTCTGAATAATTTGTATCAAAGCCAAAGTACATAATTATGAACAAAAGTATTTTGCTGAAGGCTCTTCTATTTTCAAAAAGCATAGTCACAGACACAGTGAATAGACATACTGTAATTTAAAGATTAACAGATACATATTCAAAAAGTGTAATGACAGATGAATGTTGACAACATATAGCCTACTGAATGCGTATTGCAAGTCCATACTTAATTAAAACGCTATACGTAAAGGTCTCCAATAGCCATATATAGCATCAAACAATTTTGAAGTGGCTACCGATTGAACTGAAACGGGTTTACCACGTCAATAAACAGGCGAAATAGGAGGGACTTGAAGGTGCAATTTGCTGGGAATACCGACCGCTCGCTTTCCAAGCATTTCTTCGTCCACAGAACTGCGCGCCGTGCCCCAGTCGCGCGTACAAAAACGTCCAGCATTTTAACGTTTGACGACTGTGCTGAGGATTCATGGGGAAACTATTTCGCGTGGTGAATGTCAGATAGCAACATCTCTGAAATTGACCTGACAAAAACATTTAACTTCTTAACCGTGCTTTGATACGAATCGAAAATGTGATTTTCCTCATGGGGATATAGAGTCGTAACATGGTTTGGGGAGCCGGCTTCTGCGCAAGGAAACGGTAAGTGTGTTGTATTGTTATAATTCGACATTATTTTTAACCCTTTCTTTGAAAATAACTTAGGTCGCACTTGTATTGTATAAAGTGTGTATTATTTTCGACTGTTTATCAAATTTTAGGCTGTGGAAGTAATTTACTGGAAGGCGGACTAAACCGCCACTATGTGCTGGTGCTCTTAACTTTTACACTGTAATTATGAAATAACAATTATACAGTAGCTGTAAATCCAATCACTGGTTTGATTATAATCATGCCAAAGTAATGCGTGAGCTTTTCATGCACCTGTTATTGCTGTATAATGGGGAGGTTGGATGCCCTCCAGTATAGAAATGTTTTACTCTGGTCACCAAAAATGCTTCAATGGATTATTTATTTGTGTTTACATTATAGTGAATGTATAATTTCTATTACAAACCCAGACATAATGTACACTTTAATCAGAGGAAACGACCTCTGATTAAATATTTACTCAAACAGCACTGCATGCCTAATCAATCATTTGAATTGTCATATTTCAAATGGTTTCCAAGCAGCACTTTGACTGGCACATTTTGTTCAAATGTTAACATTGTAGTTACAGTAAACCTACAGTACACGATATACAGTAGTGAGTGCATACATTTATGTACGGGCTCCCTTTGGGAATCAATCCCCCCCGCGCAGGTGCTGCAAGTGTCATGATCTGCTAATGGATGTAAAAGAAATGTTGCCTATACTGCGTTGTAATAACTGTTGTTATTAACTGTGGTTAACTGTAGTTTGTCATTACTGTTATTATTATTGGGGTAGTTCTAAATTATATTTAAGTTCTGTTTACCAGAACAGTGCTGTGAAGTTACATCTGACATATACAGTGATGAAATGACACTGACATATTATGTAAGCTAGGCATGCAAGATATTTGATAGAGCAATTATTGTTCAGCAATGTACCTTGATCAGCATCCGCGCCTTAGGTCACCTATCACAAAATATTTCCATGCACCTTGTTGCTTTTTCCCAAACTAACTTTGGTTTTCCTATTTTGGTGTAATGTACAGCTATATAATCCCTCACTTTAAGCAGTCAATATTAATCATTATAATGCATTGATTTTCGGTGATATGAGTTTAAAATGATACTTAGATATTTGTTACCCCTACATTTTAGAATGTGCTGTTATTTTCCAATAGAATCTGGAGCCCCTGCCGCCCCCGTTTTATAGACTATGCAGTAATTGTATGAAATGAAATAATTTACAGCCAAAGGCATATCAAGAACTAACCTCTTTTTGTATATGAAGTACTGTGGACACGGTTTATGAATTCTTATTGGCACTGTTTTGAATGAATTCCTTTTCAGTTTGCCTGTCTACAGTATCCATGCTTTTGATACATACATGAAATCATGTGTGTGCTAAGTAAATTCTACCAGACATACAGAGATCAGAGGGGTTTATTCAGATAAGAGACAGAGAGCTAGGGGTAAAGGCAAGGGATGGTGAGTGTGTTCGGATGATTAGTTGGGGCGACTAGAAGGATGTTCATCTTTGTTTCAATGTGAGCTGTCTGCCGGGCTTAATGCCTGGCAGCCTGGCTGCCTGGCTGGCTGATTGACTGACTGACTGGTTAAAGTGATCTTACGCAACAATCAAGTAGCCAGTCAATATGGCGGTGCCATCACCAAGCAAGGGTGACATGGTAGTAGATACTAGATAGAGGATGTGTCCTGATAATTGGCACCGCATGGAGAGGGCCTTGTTGAAGGATCAATAGACTCCACTTTCACATCACATTAGAACTCTGTCTAGCTGAGCAAACTCAAAAACTTAAAGGTTACACATGACAACAAACGCTCTGGTTGCTTTCATTCCCATATACACTGTATGCTGAGATTTAGAACTGCTTCAGGAGATCTATATACCCTTAAGTCCTATATATACTGTGTGGGCTCATGGCCAACCACTCACAATTTCCTGTCCTGTCCTCAGAGATCAGCAGTGGAGACAGGGATTTTTCATAATGCTTCATAATACTTCTCATTGGGCATATTAAAAAATATCCCAAATCTATTTTGGTAGGGAGGGGACAAGTGGAGGCACTATTCCAATGTTTACTTTCTAGAAATTAGCAAATGCCTTGGGACAAGTGTATTTAAAAAAAATGAGGATGCATGAGTTGGTAAAAAACTGTCAGATGTCCACAAACATGCTTTGCTCTGTGAGTGTGTTCCTTAATAAGACACGGAGATTATTTCTTATTGCTTGCGACATTTACTATAGAAAGCATTCTTGAGACAATATGCAATGTGGGGGACCATTACACAACTTCCCAGTGGCCTCCAAGTAATACACCTTTATGTTGTAAGTTGTATACTTCAATTGAAGTACTGTACAATAAGTGCTTTTTATCCTCTTACTCTAGTTGGTTATAAGAATATCTTGTCTACGTTCTTATAATGTGACTATTATTTCCTCACTTATACATCCTTACAGTATCAACATAAAGAGGGCAACCTGAATGCTCAATACGAAAAATTGTTTCACCCCCATTTGTGTGCACTGATCACAGCATCGAAATGTTTGAGACAAGAAACACTTGAGATTTCCCTGTCTCTGCATTTTACATGTGACTAATATATTATCATTGAGAATTGCAAACTGGAAAATCTATTATTCAGCAGACACAATATAACTTTCCATTTACTTAATATTTAAGATACTTTTTCTGTAATTGATTAGATATGTTTTTCTCGATCTTCAGTATACCAAAGTATTTTTATGCTACTGATTAGATTTATAAAATCTCATAAAATAGGTAATAACCAGAGATGAAAACAGTGTCAGTGTAATGTTTTTGAAATGTGCATTTAAGCTAGTCATGAATATTTTGTCCAGTGATGCTGACAGGGGGACAACCGGTACCGTTGTCCCGGGCCCAGGCCTCGGGCCCATTTGTTTGGCTTAAATATAATTATTTATTAGTCAGTGAATCTTGGTATTTAGTATTACCTAGCTAAAACATTAAACAATAAATGTGTAGGACCTGTTTTATGAACAGTAACATAAATGCTATTTATACATTGTTTGGCCCATGGTTTGGGTCCTAAACGTTCAATTTTGTCCTGAGCCCTGGGATTCCTGTCGTCGTCCCTGATTTTGTCTGTATAATTTCTCTGCGTTTTAATTCAGTTCTGTGGATAGTACTGACATAGTACCAATAGAAATGTGTTCTTGATCAGTGGTGGAACTCAACAGTTCATATCTGTTACAATCATACTGTCATTTGTATCAAATATATTTTAATTTAAAACTACACATATTATAACTAGATACGATGATGTGATGAAGAACTTTGGAATATACTTTGACATTTCTGTACTTCTATTATTTTTTTATTGCAATTGTACTTTAAATAATTGAAATAAACAAATTGTACACAAAACATGAGTTAACAAAATTGGATGACACCAGACACAAAAATATGTTTTACTCATGAGCATCACTGTTATAACTACTGGCCAGGGCTAGTGCCCCTTGTTGCTAGAGGGTACTTCACCCCAAAAACATCAGAAAGGGTTTCAACTTCCTTTTGAAATTTTGCAATAAAATGCCATTTAGATGAGCAGTTTCTTTATCTTGTTATTTCTGTCAGTGATTAGGCATGTATTCTAAAAAAATATATAATTATTCTATACAGTTTTTTAAACTACTACTCATTGCCTTGACCTCCACTATGACCCTTTTGATTATTGTGATTATCACAAAAAAATTAAAAATATATAATTTCAGGAAATTACCTTAGTCCATATTTTGCTTCAGATCATTTAGTAGAGTTGATGGAATAAACATTTCTAAATATGTTTATACATCAAGACAATATTTTGCTGCAAAATGGTCCCCCAACCACAATCAAATCTTGCCTAGGGCCCTCAAAAATATGGCCAACCCAGACTCTGTCAGAAATAATCTTCACGGTCCCATTTGTTTTGATGTGCTTTCACGTTTAGATTCCATTTGTTGTATTTAAAAACAATGGATAGATTTGTTTTCATGTTTTTTTGGGGTGAAGAATTAGAAAACTCAAACACACACACATGCACTTAGGCACACATACATTACTAGTCAATACTTCGGACACACCCACTCACTTGGTGTCAGAACGTTTGACTGCTACTGTACATGCATGTACTATGTTAATATTTCCTGAACCCAACCTTTGCACTGTTAAACACCTGTATGTGAAACATATCCCACAGGAACTTCTTTATGTTACTCAACATTAACGACAGGTGAGCAGGTGTTAGTCAAGATGTATTAACTTCCATTAGTATGAATGAGATGAATAAAAAACTTTTTGGGATCAGTTTGAAACTACAGACTTCCCCAAATTAGTTTATTGCAAATCATGTCTTTTTTCAAGACATTTTACATTGGAACAGTAGAACAGGTTATTGAACTGGTTGCCTGCTGACCTGATTCGGCTAATTTTTATAAATTTTGAATGAAAAAAAAAATCTGATAAAATTATCAGTTTCACTAAATGGGATTTTCTGCCCCCCAACTACTGATTCATAGATTGGTGAGGTTACCTGATAAACCAGTACATGCTTTACGCCAAACTCAGCAAGAGTCAAGACACACATTGGACTCAATAATGGTTATCATGCACTTTATCAGATTAGCATCTTGCTTGCAACATTGCCTGATTCATAATTGATGAATGTGCAGAGTGCATTTCTTTTGCCATCAATTTCAACTTTTTTCAGTGGCTAAGCAGGGGTATCACTGTAATGAAGAGTTCTAGGCAGATGTTAATTGTCTTTGATCTTTTCAATAACATGAAATTATTTACTATAAGCAGTATAGGAGAATGACAAAACAGTAATAATGGACATGACTAAAACAGATTGCTTTTGACAATTAAATTGTATTGATTGGACAATTAAGATCCCACAGTTGACAGTACGCATTAGTATACACTCAAGCCATGAGGTTAAAGGGAGTGTCCATAGAACTCCAAGAATTGTGTCGATGCACAAATCTGGATAAGGGAGACAAAAAATATCTGAAGCATTGAAGATAGAACGGACAGACAGAAAACACTCCTCAGTAAATGGCACATGCCAGCCAACTTGGAGTTTGCTGAAAGGCCCCATACAGTTAAGCATGGAGGTGGCAGCATAATGCTGTGGGGATTATTTTTTCACAGCAGGTTAAATGCAGGTGTGGTTTCAGAACAAGTCTTTGAATGTCGTTGGTTTATGAAAATTGCTGTTCAGTGACATTTTCCATCCAATTTCATGACCGAATTTGAGAGAATCTGCAGATAAAAAAATATAGTTGTGCCAAGCTTGTAGTGTCATACCCAAAACAATTTTTCTGGCTGTAATTGCTGCTAAATGTGCTTTTACAAATACTCTGTTAAGGGGTCTGAATACGAATGTATGTGTGATATGGTTTTTATTTTGTAATTAATTCAATTCCAAAATGTCTAAGTGAAATAGTTTCTATTTATTTATTAAGCTCATGCCTATACAGCCGTTACACTTCTTGGGGTTCAAACAGAAATCTAAATATAACACAAAACATACAAATGCCCCCAGCCAGGACCTGACACCAGGCATGCTGCAATGGGTTGTTTTATCTGTTTATATTGATAGTTTCAATTTTCTGGTGTGGCAGAGTTCCTTGGACTGTAATAGCATGCCATGGTAATATCCAGTCTTCCTCAGCATAGATAACTCCTGTGATAAACCAAATGCACAGAGGTGATACAGTTTGTTAGGGAACCGTTCTCTTCTGTTGAGGGGGAGATATCTATCTTTAAAAGCTAGTTAATTGAGATATGCCATATGCATGAAAGACATTTTAAGTTAAGCAATGTGAAGCTGGTTAACTGATAAGTGCAATGCAGGTTTTCCTAATGTTTAAATAAAAGTAATAATATATGTAAAATATAAATGCAACTGACAGGACATTTGAATTTAATTGAGGTTAACTGCGTTAAGTAGATCTTGTCTTCCATCATTATGCATTTTTTTGTCAAAATTATTATACTTGATGCACTGAAATACTATTTAAGCACTTACAATGAACAGTCAGGAGGTATTTAATTTAAAGCATTTGCGTTAAAGTGCTTTATAAGATCTTAATGGTCTCTATGGACATGTTTTCTACAGCTTTGAGGTTGAATAATGCCATAGAATAAATGTGTCCCCTTCTGAATAAACATTTTCAAATCTGGACCCTGTGGTTAAATTTGACTTATCAACAACTGTTTTTGATCTGGGAAATCAGCTGAATGTTTAGACTATTCAGACCTGTCCTTGAATTTCATCTGTCCTAGAGAAACTGGTAATGACTATTGGAAATCAATGACATGAATCTGTAACAATCAATTGAGATTATGATATTGATTTTGGGACATTTAGCAGGTAAAAATTGGTGTAAGTGCTTTTGGAGTTGATTTGAATGTATAGGTTTAATGGAATGTTGCTCATGAAACAAGAGTTTCTTTTTAAAACTTCAGTAGGGATTGTTTATACTGCTGAAAATGATGGAACCTAAACTTTTAGTCTGCTAGCCCAGTCACTTCCTGCAGTGAGAGCAAAGCTGACAGTGGTAATCTGTCCACTCCGCTGTATTCCATCATTTAGTTGGAACAGTTAAGAGAGATGAATTGAGAGGGCAAATGTGGAGAATGTTGTGCTGCTGTCAACCCCATAGATACTTAACAAACACCAGGAACACATATACTGTGTCCTTCTGCAAGTATTCGTACGAGCCGGGGACGGCATAAAACCTGAGGGACTGTCCCACCTCTTGAGATTTATTTTGCTCTGAGCTAGGCTTGACTTAACAAATCCAAATGATACTTTTGTCTGGAATCTTGAAGCATTCCTTGTGTTATGTGCCAGATTAATTTGTCAACTTTCCCAAAATACAAATGTACATTTGGTGGCATTCATAAAAGGGAGCCTCCAGATGGGACCACTAGTGCTGGTTCTAAACATTTGGCCCCATGGATATTATGGGATTTCTGTTAATCCCACATTCCTTTATTTATGAGCTTTTTTCAACTGCGGTTGTACTAGATGGATAGTGCTAATGGCAACATAGTCTTAAATGTAGCCTCTCTCCCAAACAAATCATGCATACGTAGTTGCTGACCTCTTATGCTAATCCAAAATACTATTAATATGCCTTTCTGTTAATGATGCACAGACATTGTAATGTAGAAAAAAGATACATACTTTCAATGAAGTCATAATGTGCCTACTGCAGAGCATCCGCAATAGGGGATGATAAGGGATTAATAGTCGTTTTGACTAAAATCTTTTTACTCAGTGTAGTTAACTCTACTGCACCTTGCATGGTGAGATGTGGGGAGAAGGGACTGACACCAAACAACAGCATGACACCGATTATATGAGTTTTTCTTTCTGTAATCCATCACAACCTCCTGTTGGCCCTGCTCAGCAGGATGGTTTGAGTACATACGCTCATGTGGCATGAAACAGAGCTGAGGTAGAGGTAGAATTTCTTGGCCTTGCATCCCCAAAGCCCCGATATTTCAGATTTCGCAAAACCCAGACAGCAATTTGAAAGCTGGGTTTACGTTAACGCAATGCGAGAAATCATGCTAGAATTAGTGGAGAAGCACTTTATTAGCACAGGATCAGACCCATTCTCAAACCTATGACCTCAGAGCTAAATCTACACTCCTCCTGGGAGTATTCAACATTTCTTCCCACATGCATTACTCTTCCATTTGCATTGGAATCAGAATATGGCAGTTATTTACAGCACCCAAATATACAAGGGTTACGTAATATCTTAAGAGAAAATAATATTTCAGAATGACATGATGACAACTCCCAAAAAGTGTCTTGAAGATGTTAGATTTGTTTATAGTAAGTTGCTGAAAAAGTTAATATGTGGCTAAGACAAGCAATTTAATAGGCCAAACAAATAAAATAGTAAATTGCTTTGTTTTGATGGTTGTGAGGAAGTAGTACTAATTATATTGTGTACCTTGGATCAATGTTTTTGTATATTCTTCAAATTGTGAAGAATGCTGCTTGTAGTCATTGTGATTAATGTTACAATGAGGCACAGTTGCCTTGACAGTTTCTGGTTAGGTGTAGCTTCATTGTCCAGATATTTTAGGCAAAAAAAAACGGCTGAGGGGGAACTATGGAATGTTCTGTGGTTGTAAATGTTACGTTCAATTCAATGTCAAAAATGAAAAATATTACATTTTCTTTGTCATTAATCAGCCTTCGTGATAAGACAAATGATCCAATCTGTAATGTAGAATAGAACACTGGGCTGAGCTGATGATCAAAACAGGTGTCAAAATTCCCCATCAAAACAGCCCGTTGATTTTGATGAAGCTTGGTGAACCCGAGCATGCTCCCAGTGGGGATGACACCGATGCCAGCTGCTGATATTGATTTGTTTAAACCACAGATGTTAGATGCTTTGATGTGAACGGTGGCACTGTTTGACATTGGCTGAGTCACACTACTCACTATTCAGACCACTTGTTTCTGAAAGGATCATTTTCTGATGATCTAGTTTAGTGAGAGGACTTAAAGTCAGTTTTATGGTCAAATACGACACAGTTTGACAGGCAGAGGAATTAAACCATCACATTTGTATGAATCAATTTCACCTTTTCTCCATGAAGGTCTACATTTACTAGGCAAAAACATGAATGATACAATATTGGTTTATATCTTAGTTACTAATCTTAACCATAACCAAATGTTTTTGGATTAGCTATTATCTTTCCTGTTCCTACTTCTCCACATTAAAACAGCTGGCACAGAACAGTGAGCCAGATAATTACTCATTTGTCATTGGTTTGTTTATTTTAAGTTTAAAACAGTTATCAAAATAAGGTACTGTAAATATAATCCTGGGATTCTTAGTGATGGATTCATTACTGCACACTGTATGGTATTCGGACAAAAACACTCGTTATCCCATTTTTCTTATTGTAGTCTTATACTAAAATGTGCACCCACGTCATTGTGGGAAGATGAGGGTTTGGGCGGACAGTGGACTCAGCTGCGTGGCTGGGTCTCAATGGGGATGCCTGATTATCAGGTCCACGATCACTACACAGTTGCAACGATTAATTCATCTTTGCACCCTATTGCTTTATTGAGTCTATTTCTACTGTGTGAATTTTGGTTTAATCATCGAAAGGCACATTCATTAGATTTTTAAGGTGACTTGCATTACCTAACTAGGGATTTCCCACAACCAACCTGAATAGTAACAACTAATCCTCCTGTATATTGAGTGTGAATTATATGTAGACATTCTTTTGCCATTACCGTTTCTACATTTTGTAGTCTTTTTAATCAAGTTATGTGTAATTGTCCACTGTCATATTAGGCCCTAAAACTCATATTTGTTACTTTTTCGGAGTTGGCAATCAGCATAACGGTTGTCAATCCACTTATGGCCCTGTGATATCATATCAGGTCAGTTGTTAAGGCACCTCTATGTCTGACACTTTCAAACCACTAGACTGATGTATACCTTTCGTATCCACAATTCATTCAATATGTGTTTATTCTTTAATTAAGACTGGACCTGATTGCTTTAGTTTGAATAGTGATGTCAGACAACACCGTCATTACTAGCATGGTTTGAAACATTGAAAATCTATAGCACAATATAGAACACTCATAGAGAATAGGGAATGATCCCATTTCTGGGAGACTTTGGACTTTGCTCAGGGGTCTACAGACGCTGGAACCCAAGCAGTTGGTAGTGAATCATAAAATTGTAGGGTGTGTTAGGTTGTAAAAATATGACATCCATTCATACTGGTGTTAAGACTGGAGGTTGTATTGCGCTGAGGTGAACGAGTCCGATTGCGAAAATTTGGGTTCCTTTACAAGACATTGTCCTTCCATTGTATTAGTGTGCAGGTCTGTCAAGTCACCATAGTGCTCTTGTTAAACTGTTACTGTAAAACCACCTTAGTCATCAGCAAATTAGAATATTACATACTGTATAACATTTCTTGGATTTACAACCTTTTATGGTCGTGTTGAAAGTCCACATTAATCAAGCAGTTATGTGAATACTGTCTAATGGAAACATTACTAAGGATATTAATATTTAATTCTGAAGAGGTATTACCAATGTATGCTTGAGCAGGACCTGCAAAAAAATAGAATACAAATAGGTTGAATTAATGTAAACTTTACCATATACAATTTTAACAGTTCCTTGTTGTTTTAATGTTACCTTTCTTTGGGTTTCTTCTGTTTTGATATGCAAACAATGAAAGAGATATGGACTGCATACAATCAATGTGTGGTGATTGTGTTTTTCTGTTAATTCAGTGTGTCTGTAAATCCTAATCTTTTATTGATTATGTGTTTTTTGGGAAATAAGCATGCTTTAAAGCATAATCAATTTTGGAATATTTGGTACTCATTGAAATTGGAGTATTTGCTTTCATAAATGGCTTGACATTTGTGTATGTTGTTTCATTTATAAGCTACTAAAGCATTTCAAGTTCCAAGCTTTCCTTATTTCTGCTTTCACTAACTAGCCTTGAAAATGTCTGCGGCCCTGAACTAGTCCAAAGTTGACATTCAGAAGACATCCAATGTCTTCTATTATCCTAATTGCTGATAAACAAGCTGAGATGGTTTTCATATAGTTAGTCACAGTAAAACCTCTCTTTGTAATATATCGTCATGTTGTGACTGTTCTGTTGGTTAGCCCACTGACTCTGTAATCAGTCATTATACACTCACACTGAAATGCCAATGGTTGTTCAATGCATTAAAAATGAGTTTCAGATATTAACTTGGTTGAGACGTTTTGGAGGATAAAGAGATATTCTGGAGGCATGGGTGCACACTGTAACCACATGATCTGCATTATTAATGGTTTGGCAAATTGCTCTTAATACTCGGCTGCATCCACTTGCCCAAAGCAGAGCTGAGGGCATTGGTGCCAAGCAGGAGAACTCAGTAAATATGACGACACAGGAAAAGAGGACTCAGGAGGAGCTCCAGTTTGTGCTTGAGGATACTCAAGACTGTCATTAAACCCAAATTAGCATTTAAATGAAACGTAGAATACATCAGGGAGTCTGAGAGTGTGTGTGGTCCTCAGTTGAACAAGAAAGCTATGCTTATGCTGCATTCTCAGCGTTTTGCATAGCCCCTCCCTTCTAACTGACACGCGTGGATCTCTTTGACCTGTTACGTCAAGCAGCTGTAGTGCACAGCTTCACGTACACAAAATCATTATAACATGTTGAATGAAAAGTTATGAACATCAGATAATTGTTAAGAATACTTAATAGTATGGACACTTGAAATGAGAGATCACAAATTGTCTGAAGGATAATATGTCTGGGTCTGTTGAGGCTGTATGGAAACAAATTGTTATTAAGAGTTGGAACAAACAGTTTCTTTAGTCAGTTCAGTCATGCTTGGGAGCACTTCCCAACTGGCTAGTTGGTACACTAGCTAGTGGGCAATAGAGGCATGTTTCGTTAGGAACAGAATCATCTAAATGTGATCATTGTTTGTCTTAAATGTTGAGAAAATGTGTTGTATGGTCGATCCTGTTTATGTTTGCTGAAAGAGATGGGCTTGTTCTTTTTTATCTATGTCCATGTGTAGAGGTGGTGGAATTCTAGAGATGTCAACCGTTATGAAGATGGGGCAATAACTTCGCAGGAGGGACATTTCAGGATATTTTATGTATACAATATCTCTTTTTAATATGATTTGTGGTTTTTCCTGAAAAGTGTCTGAAATGGTCCCTTTGTAATGCAGACAAATGTTATTTATATTTCCATTGCCATCTTAGATGGAAATTCAGAAAGGTGTGAGGAGTTTACCAGTATCAATTCAGTGATATAACAGAGTTGTGGTGCCATCTTTAGGACCAATACATTCATTACCTAACATTTACCAGAAGCTGAAGTAAAGGTAAATCATTTATTTTCTCTCTTTGAACGTGTCACCAAAAGCCAGTTGTAGCTGGTGTTTTTATAAGGTTTTGTTGTTAACTTATAAAGCAATACATGGACTTGCTCCTACTCACCTCGATGTACATACCTTCACGTAACCTGGTATGGGCTACTATCATTGAGGATCAGTTAGTTGGATCTTTTCAGTTTGAAGATGGACTGAAAGTCAACACCCGAACCTACTGCCGTTTTCTGAAAGATACTTTCTTCAAACAGTGGTATATTCAAACTGCACCTATCTAGCTAGTAAGCTACCCATACAGGATATCATTGTATGGTGCCACTAGCTTAGAACAGATATACACAAAGCATTGGTTGCCTTGGTTATAGTTATACAGGCTATGACGGGGATGGAACACCATTCTTCCAAAAGATATTCCCTCATTTGGTGTTAAGTTGATGGTGGAAAGCGCTGTCTAACACATTGGTCCAAAATCTCCAATAGGTGTTCAACTGGAATGAGATCTGGTGACTGGCGGCCATAGCATATGATTCACAGTATTTTGATACTCATTAAACCATTCTTTGACATCTTGTGCCATGTGGATGGAGTCATTCTCATCCTGTAAGAGACCCAATAATGAACCCTCTTTTGATGTCACTGAGATCGCGTCCTCTTGCTGTATTGAGCCGAAATCAAGGTCTAGTGGGCCAGCTCCGAATTTTTATACATGCCACAGTGCATGGTTAGATTGTATTGCTTAATTTTGTTATGCAGTACACATGTATGAATGTACCTCCACTCATTTATTCAAGTTTTTTATATCATTTGTCACCTATCTTTTGTTTAGGCCTGTATGAATTTGGCCTTTGGTGCACATCTCATGTATAGCAGACACTTGTCTATCTTCCTGTATCACTCCTGTATGAACAGACCTCCTGTATGGTTAGCATGTTGCTATATTGCTATAGTAGGTAACATTACTTTTTCTTCTGTTGTTTGATAAGTCTTAGAGAATGGTTGTTAAAGTGGGGGTTGTGTCCCCCCGGGAGGTTATCACATGGTTTTGGGGGGTCGCAAGATGATTTCTAGAATAAATAAATGTATAATAGCTTTTTTTAATAAATCTGAAATTGGCTATACTGTATATAATGGGGAATACAGCTATGAATATTTTTTCACTTCAGTCACAGTCACAGAATGAAAAAAATGGATTCTGTTTCTGTTGCACGCATTAACAGCAGCCTATGTATGGAGCCACACTTAAACCTCTGTGTGCATGCTTTTAGTTAGCTAGCAAATAATTATAGCCTACATCACAACATAAATCGGCAGCTTATCCATAGCTCTACATAAAACAAGACATTAGATGACAACAGTCTCTATCAAACAGCTGATGAAAGCGTTCCTTCAGAAAATAAATCAACTTCCAATGAAAATAGGCCTAGGGAAAATGAGAAACGCAAGGGTAAGGCCTTCTAGCCTGACAAGCCATTCAAAACTCAGAAATATCAAGATGAGTTCATAGTTTAGATTCACTTTCTGTACCATTAACGATGTGCATCATCCCCAATGCATTCTTTGCTCAGAGATTATACACGAAAGTTTAAAGCCAGTAAAACTGAAAAGACATTTGCAAACCAAGCATCCCTTTCATGACGAAAAATCAACATGTTTTTTCTGCTGAAATGAGGCGGAGGTACGTACTATTAAAATAGTAAATTCCATTAAATCACATTCCAGGAACACCAGGCTGTTCATCACTGTCTGCAAGGAACATGAAGCCCTGATGAGTCATACTGAGATCAGGTGGCTTTCTCAGAAAGTTCTCACCCGCCTGTTTGAGCTGCGGGATGAGTTGCACATTTTTCTGAGTGAGTCTGGGTCCCATTCCGCAGACCACCTGACAGATCCCAAATGATTGTTAAATCATGTGTAATCGACAATCTTAATGTACAAATCTTATCTTAACACTACAAGGCACAAATACAAATACAGACAGGCCTGTTGTCGTTGTCTGATAAAACTGATGCATTCACAAAACAGTTGGAGAGATGGGCTGCGCAAACTAAAGGCAGGAATGTTGTAATATTTCCCAAGCTGGAAGAATTTGTGGAGAACAATAAACAGGATCTCTATAACATGACGGAAATGATCCCTTGACATCTCCAAGGCCTTCCGGATCACTTTGTGAAGTACTTCCCAAATGAGACAACTCCACAACGATATGACTGGATATGACAACAGTTCACGGCAACTGGGGTTCACTTGTCATCTGACCTGGAACATGCGCTGATGGAGCTTTCCAGTGATTGAAATTTTTTTGCCACAGCGACACTTGCTGCATTCTGGATTTCAGTTGCAGAAGAATACCTGCAAACCAAAGCAGTAATGGATGCACTGATTCCGTTAATATCAAATCTCTTATGCGAGGCAACATTTTCCACATTGACATATATATAAAACAAATACACATCACGTCTCAATATGGAGGATGATCATTGTGTTTTAAATAAGTTGCTTAGACTTTGCTTACCAATAAAAAAACGTACCTGAGTGAACAGGTCATTAATATGTAATAGTTGATAAAGGTTCTTATATTAGTTATCTTACTATGACCTACTGAACGTGTTTACATTTGGGTCATGCAGCATGAGGCCTTATGTTACAGTACATGTGTGGGGGTTGCAGTATTTGAAACATTTGTTTTTCGGGGTCGAGAGTGAAACGGTTTAAGAACCTCTGGTTTAAGAACCCCTGGTCTAAGAAATGGTTTGTAAAGAAAAATATCTGTGAGAAAAAAGTTAGCTGCGTTAAAGATTGTCTTGTGTTTACAAATTTGGCTGGACACAAGGTGTTTTCAAATTAAAAGAATTCCGAACCTATTCCTCTGGAACTCTGGAAGGGCTGCATGGTTCTGGGTAATATCAGTAAAATAATGTGATGATTACTTCAATGAGCAAAGGGGAGATATTTTGGTATTGAAAATTATCGCTTGCTCACAATCTGGATTTCTCCTTGAGGATAGCGAGTGCGTAAAAAATTTGGCAAAAACAAAAGTAACAAAACACTGAACGAAGAACAACATTTCTTGGATTTAATAAAGAGAAACAGCACCACGTGGTCAAACAGACAAAGACACAATAACCCATGAGGTGCAGGTAAAAAGGAGATACCTAATTAGACATTACTATCTCAAAACAGGTATATGAGATGGGTTATTATGCTGCAATCTGCTCCCGCCGGCCGTGTGTTAGTACACCTATCGAGGTGTAGCTCCGGAGAGGGAAAGCGCACGCAGCGCCGCGTGGAACAGCGGTCACTGTCTCCATGACAGAAACTAACTCAAAACAAGTTGTTGTTAATTATGCTTATAATTAATGCAACTGTGATCAATTGAGGTGCTTTCCCAGTCACTATTATTTTCCTGTGGGAGTGGACCTTTTTTAACTTCGGTACCACATCTCAGTATCTGAAATAGCCTATATTTTTCATTGCTCCTTATTACTGTTGCATGAGATGGTGGCCTACAGCCCCTGAAAAAATGCTTGTAACATTTCAGTTACATTAGTAGCCACATTAGTAGCCATCTGGATACAAATATGAAAAACAGACAGAATTATGAATATCACTCACATCTAAAAAATAAAAGATAATTCATCAAGCATTTTAAATATTTTTTAGGCACCAAAGCCTTTAGCTTATGGTTAAATCCTGCAAAAGATTCCATGTGTGAGGAGCATAGACAAATCCTGTTTCCTAACTCTGATTGAGCCTGCGGTAACTCAAGGTCTAACCAGTCTTAACGGGGTGTTTGATATGTGCTGAGGCAATATAGTCTTGACAATTCTACGTTATAGCTTTATATACAAACAACAATCAAATCCCTTCTGGATGCCAAATTAAATGTGTAATAGACAATGACAAGGTTCATACCAGTAATAAATTGCAAAGCTGCAGGATAGACTGAATCCAGAGGTTTCCGTATGGATGCTGAGCACATCACCATAACCTTGTACTGACATAAGTGGCTTGTGAAATTTCGTTTTTATGCTGAGAAGACAGACACAATTTGTTGTATAAAAGAAACCACTTGTAATCCTCAGATTCTTCAGATACAGTAATGTGTTTTGAAAGATGTTTTCATTTAAACAAATCCCTAAATATTTGTAGGAGTGTACACTTTTATAACATGAGCGTCAAGGGTAATAAGGTTGAGATCATCTTAATGTTGATTTTGGGACTAGAACAAGAAATGGCGTGGCAGCGTTCAGTACTGTTATCAGCATAAAAAAATGAAAAATACAGTTTTCTCTTAAAGTTACAGAGATCCTTTATACTGAGGAAGGGCACGGATAGTCGAATATTGAAATTGAATATGTGTATTCAATTAACCTCCATTTTTATGTATATGTATTTTTTGATTGAAACTAATGGACTTGAATGTTATATTTATAAATACTTTATAAATCACTATCACATTTTTTTTACATATGACGATATACCATTACATTTAAAAAAGTATACAATTTTAAATCATTTTAATAACATGCGCTCCTTCACATGTGTTTGTTCGTTATGTTCCTCAATCAAAGCTGTCTAGGTGTGGTTTGGCCCAGTCAGTCAGAATGATGCACTTTATACTTAGCAAATGGATGAAATTCAACTAATTCAAGGGAAGATGGAATACATTTACTGAGTTAATGTTACCTTTGCTACGTAAAGTCGTAAAGTTCAGCTGTGGGATTGAAAGGTTGTTGAGAGTGCAGAAAACGGTGAGTTAAGCAAATAGCATATAGCTGGCTAACTTAGCTAATTAGCTTTTCCAGACTCTTCCATCCAATAATCTCAATGTTGTGTGTTGAGTTATTTTTCTGTCGTTTTGCGTGTAAATCACATGGCTTCCTCCATTCACGCAGTTGCTTTTTTGTCAAACCGATTATGTGAGAGCAACGCCTTGTTGTTCATGCGTCATGTAGTAGCTCATGTGGTATAGGTAGTTTTCAAAAACGTGCATTTCTGTTCACCGAACTTTATACACAGTGTGAACAATAATGCACCCAACACTGAACCCTGGGGATCTCCTTTTTGAACGGCAAAAAATCAACTCTGGACTAATAAAAACTCAGAATTCAACTACTAAATTCAACTACAATGGCCTGAGATAATATCACTAAGGTAATTATGAAATCGTAAGCAGCTGTCCACTGCCGAAACCAGTGTGGTAAATATCTCCATGAAAATGGAATTATCAACTGAATTCAAAGCATTTGACGTTTTAGCTCCAATACATGTGTTCTACTGTTTTTAGCTGGCAAAGTATCAAGGACTTATTTTGCAGTGAATTGTCTAGGTGAAAAACCTTGTTTATTAAAACCTACATTAATGCTAGATTATAATTAATTCATTTTCTGTTTAAATTTGGGTTAGTAATGAAAGTTCTCTGAAATATATAGTTGCAATAAAGTGGTGATTGAAGGCCGCCTTCAACTATTGATTTTTTTAGTAATGAGCCAAGAGTCCAAAGAGATTTGTTTTGGGAAGAACGTGGAGAAGTTGTTCTTTCGGACTTTAAATGTTTTACAGAATTGGATGGATTCCCAATGCAATGAGAGAGCAGTTTCTTAATTGTATAAAAGCCTGCCACTGCTCTAATTTGAAGCTGTTTGTCTAGCCTTAGCTCACACAGCATATATTTCACGAATTGCATTGTATATAGCATGAGTGATCTAGGGGTTTGATCTGTCCTTTACCCAAACCCCTATTTACATCTTTCTTGTAAAACAATTACTACATTAACAACATGAATAATACTTGCACAAGTCCCAGTTAATTGCAAAAAATATACGTCTCTACTAATATTAGAACAACTGATTGAATGAACTGCTCATCCCCTCTTAAATCTAAATCATACATTTGTTCAAAAGGTGTGGCCATATAACTTAGTTTAGGAACAGGAAAGATGGGAAGACTGAGGCTGGTGATAGATCAGAGGTGAGGTACCATGGGCTTTGAAGGTCCTAGAGATTATTAAGACAGATGGTGGTGTGGCCCTCCACAACACAACAAAAGACCAGTGTCAGTCAGACGTTTAGCTCAGACACATTACAAATATTGTCAGGAGACTGGAAACTCAGTAATGAGGACCTAATTTCTGTCATCAGCGACTGTAACAGAAGTTGTATTTGTGACTACAAAGTCCACACACATCCTAACTGATGAAATATTGCTTTTATACATTGCTTATGGAACAATGCTTGAGTGTTTCTGAAACGCTTCAGAATAAATACATGATGTGGTGGAGGATTAGATGAGATGTTCTTGTACATAATCTTAAAAACAGATCTCTTGCTTTGAAATGTGTCACTGTTGAAAGGAAGTGATGATTTAGATTAAAGGGTGTCAATTGTTGTTTAATTGGCCTTCACTCTAAAATGACAGACATTTATCTTGGTTTCACGCAAAGTTTTTGATTTCTGGTTGTGGGAATATGATAAGAAAAGTAATTTAGCAGTTTAGCACCTCTGACCTCCATACTCAGAAGGTCCAAATATATTCTCATATAATGTAGGAAATCCCCGTGCATTGTCAGTTTAACAATAATTAAAGTAAGCAAAAGATCGAGCTTGGGCGGACAGATTTGACAGTTATTCCTGCAGACTGTTAATAAAGCCCAAGAACACTGCAAGGCCTATGCTGTCAACATGTCTAGCATGTCAGTAACATGTCAGTTTGACTGCATCCTCTAGAAAGCCTGGCATACATCAGAAGGGTTTTCTGAGAAGGAAGATTGTTATGACTTGTAATGCATGCATATTGCCTTATTTCTAATAAACCTTTTGAATGGAAAAGTTTGATGTTTCTTTTCAGTGTTACCACAGTGCGGTCATGAATGAATCATTTGCCCTTATTCTGGTCACATCCTTCTGCTGGCTAACCCGTGATGCTGACAGTTTCAGTATGCTGATTGTTTATTGTCCATCTCAGAAGTATATTGACTTGGCTCTGTGACAGGATGGTTATTAATTGAGCATCTGTGGTTTGTTTGTGCATGTATGTCAATGTTCTCCATCATGGGAGAACTCCACCTGTGAGAGTTCCAACCTGTCTGGAGGGCACAGTCAAGGACCTCAGCTGGACAGCTGGAAATCGCTCCTCACCTAAATCAATGAAAGACTGCACCATCCTATACTGTCTCCTTAGGAAGGTTATTTGCCCCGGTGTTTCCTTGTAAAGATTGCTAGGAACTCAATCCAGACTAAATCACTTTCCCAGGTGTATAGTAATGTATGCACATTGTATTGCTTCAGAACCGAATCACTTGAAAAGGGCCATATGCTAGAATTGTCAGAATTATGAATGTGTTGCATGCGGGACAATTTTCCTCAAAACAAATTGAACCTTGGGGCTAAGAAACGCTGACAATGTACCATCACTTCTCAGTTCAAACATTCATGTATCATAAATAACTGTAACAATTGTTTTTATTAGAAAGGTTTACAGGATCAGTGTTTAAATCTACTCTTATCATATTTTTTATTTAGTAATTCACCTGTTTTTTTATCCAACATATTTTCTGTGAGGTAGCAAGTATGACTTTTCAGTTGTTCATCTCACAAAAGAAACAGTACATATGCTCAGTAATAGTAATATATAACACAAATCCAATATTTGATCATAATTGATTAATCTATTTGAAGCCCAGTACTATGGACCTTAGACATCTGAACTCATTTATGTGTAGCCATTTAGTATGAGTTGTCCAAACTATAGCAGGGTTATGTTCCACTGATTGAGTCCAATGTCCAGTTGACTGAGGTACATTCTCCCTCTGATCAGAGTAATCTAATGAATTATGAGCACTGCCAAGTTCATGAGAAGTATTTGATTAGTGACAAGTTTTTGTTTTTTAGGCACATTATTCCAGTACAGCTAAAGTGATTTTTGGAATTATAAGTAAATAGTGAAAGCTCTTTTGTGCATCCAATAACTAAAACCACCTGCCTAAGAGGAATCAGCAGCAATGCCAATTGTTCAATTTTTTTTACTACCCTCAAAGTGACTACGTACAAAATGTTATTCCCAAATGTTTACTTGGATACTGGCGAAAATACCCTCAAATTACAGTTGTTAGTCTGCATAGTCATTTATCATCTTACCACGCCCCTGGAATAAAGAACCCCCTTAAAAATATATGACTGTCACAGTCCAAATATTTTTAGAATTCACTGTATATTAGATTGTATGTAAATGTTAACAATGGCATTTTAGATTTATTTACATTATAACTGAATAAGGTATTTAAAATCAAACTGTGCTCTGCAATGCAACAGGGATTTGTGGCCAGCTATTAAGTTATCTGCAGATTTTCCTGGTCTATTCCTGAAATATTTATACATAGCTAGTGGAGACTGGTATCATGGTGCCAGGAAAACAACCTCTCCCACAAGGATGGCAAAACGAAAATGGATTGTTGTTGACTTTAGGAAACAGAGGAAGAAACGCCCTGATCTACATCAACAGATCGCAATAAAGAGAGACAGCAGGTATAGAGTCTGTGGTGTTCAATTAGGTGAGGACTTGTCATGAACCACCAATGCCACCAATGTTGTCAAAATTGGCTCAAGATCATATAGAACGAGAGATTATAATCCCAAATGTGAATTAAGTATTTTGTCACAATGTATATGCAGCTCTGGAAAAAATTCAGAGACCACTGCAAAATGATCAGTTTCTGGTATTACTATTCAGATATGTGTTTGAGTAAAATGAACATTTTAGTTTTATTCTATAAGCTACTGACAACATTCCTCCCAAATTCATTTAGAGTATTTGTAGAAAATATCAATTGGTCAAAATAACCAAAAATGGATGCATTGTTTTCAGACCTCAAATTTATTAGTAATGTTTTAACTTAGGAAGAATTCAGAAATCAATATTTGGTGGAATTACCTGGATTTGTTATCTTAGCTTTCATTCGTATTGGCATGCTCTCTACCAGTTTGTCACAATACTGTTGGATGACTTTATGCCAATACTGTCACAAAAATTCAAGTAGCTCGCCTTTGTTTCATGGCTTGTGGCCATCCATCTTCCTCTATC
Organism: Esox niger; assembly: GCA_016801105.1. Lineage (NCBI taxonomy): Eukaryota > Metazoa > Chordata > Actinopteri > Esociformes > Esocidae > Esox > Esox niger. The sequence continues at coordinate 55,751 of JACXGJ010001553.1, read as the reverse complement.
AAATTCTAGAGGTTTTCAATGGAGTTCAGGTCTGAAGATTGGGCTGGCCATGACAAAGTCTTGATTTTGTGGTCCTCCATCCACACCTTAATTGACATGGCTATGTGGCATGGAGCATTGTCCTACTGGGAAAAACGTTTCTCAAAGTTAGAGTACATTGTCAGAGCAGAAGGAAGCAATTGTTCTTTCAGGATAACCTTGTACTTGGCTTGATTCATGCGTCGTTCACAAAGACAAATCTGCCCGATTCCAGCTTTGCTGAAGCATCCCCAGATCATCGCCAATCTTCCACCAAATTTCACAGTGAGTGTGAGACAATGTGGCTTGTAGGCCTCTCCAGTTCTCCCTCCAACCATTATTCAAAGCTGAAGATTTGACTTCAAGATTTGACAGAGAAGATGACTTAACTCCATTCCTCTACGGTCCAATCCTTTTGCAAAGTTCAGCCTGGCTCTTCTGTGCTTCTCATAGATGAAGGGCTCTTGTATATCTTATCACAACTTGAGCCCTGCCCCTTGGAGCCTATTTTGAACCGTCCTCACCTCGCACTTCATCCCAGCTTATGCTTGCCATTCTTTTTGTAGGTTACTTGATGTCATCCTACGGATGTTGAGTGACATTCGAATGAGTTGATGGTCACCTCGCTCAGTGGACAGTCTGTAGCTTTGTTGTCCCCAATGTCTTTTGCTTGACCTTGTTCTTATGAACTGCCCTCCCTGAAGTTTTTTGGATGGAAGCAACCTAACTGTATCCCTCTGCCAGAAAAGCCAGAATCAAACCCTTCTTTTCATCCCTCAAAGCTTTTCGTACCAGCTGTTTTGTTATGCTGAATAGTTATTTTTTTATTCAAATTACCTTTCAGGTACTACTTGCACTGTTTTTGCCATCCAGCTGGTCCTATTGCAAGTCTTAAATTAGATTTGGTTCAGGTAATCACCTAATAAGTACCTCATTAAGTAAAATGAGTTGTGCCTGTGTTGGAAATTAACAGACATTGGAATGGAATAGCTGCCATACATGTTGAGATGCTGATTTAAGAAAAATTAGGAGTGGTCTAAAATGTTTTTTTAGAGCTGTTTATATTGCTGCATCAACGAGAGAATCCTGAAAGGCAGGGTCCAAGTTTAGTTTGGACATGGCACAGTACATGACCGCAGGGAGCAGCGAGTTGTGAAGATGGCCATGTGCATCAAAGTCCAGTCAAGGACATCTATCCAAAATACTGTATGATAGAAGCCTGCAGCGTTTTTAAGAACTCTTCTCAGTCCAGCCTAGCGTATTTGTTTGCCTGCCATCAGTCACTTGGGGGCTGTACCGAAGCAATGGGTTTCGTATTAAGAGGCTTTCTATTAAGACAGTTTATATCTGCAAGTCATGACTGCTGAACACTTGACCTGTTTGACCACCTACACCGAAACGAATGTAAACACTCAAAAAGTGTAAATATCTCTGTAAATATTATGATTACATGTGCTGATAGTGTTTTACAGCATCTATAAAACTATAGTTGTCAATAGATTTTTTGTTGTTTTTTAGTTTTTATTGTTGTTGCCATTTTTGTTATACAGTATGTATGCTGTATAGATGGCTTCAAATCCTGAATTCTTATTGACTGATAGCAGTGGTATATTTTACCAAATATTGATTTGCATATTGTTATATTTCACAAATTGTTGCTATGCTATTTGTATGTAGAGCATATATATACATAATATCATTAATTTGTGACTTCAAAATCTGTGCAAAATCAGAGAAATTACTATTTACAGCCTTAGGAAATTAAATATTGTAAGTCATTTCTACGGGATATATTTCTGTCATAATAAATCCGTATGGACCTCTCTGAATAACCTTAATTTCTCATTGTTTTTTAGGGAGTTTCTGCATTTATGGGTACATGAATCAAAGTTCCAGGGGGCCAATGCCTGTGATGGAGGAAGTAGATGTCAGTGGCAGTGAGCGGTAAGAACAGTACACTGTAACCATGACCACCGCATGACTCATTGGCTGTAATGATGTCAGTGCGATGGATTTAGGAATTGAATTCCTGTCTGAGCCTAGCAGATATAGCTAGATACTGATAACGTCATTGATTGAGTGATAATGAAATGGGCTACAGTTTAAAAAGGGTAGTTGGATACAGGATTCTGTTGGTATGAACAGGGTACCATGAGGGCTGGTGGTATTATGGGTAACCTGAGCCAATGTCTCACATGGAATCCTAATACCGGAATGTTCTGTAAACTATATTGTGAAAACTATACAATTCGGGAACAGATTATTCCTGGGGAAGGACATACCGGTCAGCTACACAGGAACCAGAGGCTTCTTCCAGTGCTTATAGCCGCACTGTATTGTCATGTAGCACTTTAATATACTCATTTACAGAACAATGGCTCTCTAGAATTATGTGTATGAAGCATGTCCTTCTGAGACTGCCATCTCAGACAGTTTACTATTTGAGCTCATGTTTATCTGGTCCTGATAAGCGGACATTAATTGAAACCCATTAAAGGGTGAACGAGACAACACCAACAAAGCGTCCAGGCAGCGTTCCAGCCTGCAGTGCTGAATATAGTAGCATGCCTAACAAAGCTTAAAAAATCTCCATTGATAAAACCCATGTTTTCTGGAGCTGGACGAGCAAACAGTTATCAGCTCCAATAGCGAAAAGCAAGCTGAGGCAGAGAAGGGCTTAGTGCACCATTACACATTGTTTTGAATACCTTTGAATGCGTGTCTCATAGCATGATCTTTCCCATCTGTCAGTTATACTGGTGCCTTTTGTTGTCAAGTTATCTTCCAGAGGGTCACTCTCAGTTGTTCGGAAATGGGTTTGAAATTAAATATAATGAAGAAAAACACTTACATCAAATATTTGGCGGAACAAGTATGCCGAGGTGTGGGAAAGTTATAACGGACTGATTATTTTGCTGCGGTTAATCATCTTACCTGTCAAAGTTCATAATGATCAAGCAAAGTTTTGGTGAGAGGTTAAATCAAGTAATGGTCTGCTGTAATAATCTGCGGCATGTTTCCATGCACAGATTTAATTCCACAGCCCTTTGATACAACACCACAAGACTGCAGCTGTGAGATCAAGAATTTACTGTATCACTGAGTTAAATTTAATGATCTTGCAGATAGACCCACATTTTACTGGCTGATTTACCACCTCTGTGACTTCCCTGTGTGCAGATGATTGACTTTGAACTGGTTGGGTTGCTGCCCCTTTAATGGGGATTATTTGTGAGGTACTCAGTGTGAGAGATTATGGGGGATAAGAGCACACGTATGCATGCAAACTAATACAAATTCAGGATTTGTACAGCCCTGCATATATAATATAATTTATTTTGTATTTTCATTGTTGTTCCATGATATGTACCATCTAATATTGATTTTAAATAAAGTCAAATCTTTGAGACAAACCTAAACGCCAATTTCGTTGACATTCTTAGCTAGTTGCTGACATGGCTTAGATGATAAAAATCTGTTGTGTACCATTTTCTTTCAATAATAGTAAGAGAGAAAAAGCAACAAATTATATTTCATAAATCCTGACCAGAAAAGATGAGCCTCTTAGTTTCAGGCTATACAGTGAAATTACATAAAGCTTGTTAGTTTGCTTTTTGTAAGGACTGTTGAGCCTTTTCTGTTCAATGAATGACTAAAATCAGTATTGCCTGCAAGAAAACTGCCTGATGCAGTTGAACAGTTATAAGAGGAGATAATGTGGCCTCCGCTTAGTCAAGATTTTAACAGTGTTTTGTTTAGCCTGGAAGGCCAAAAAATTCAAAGTTGAGAAGGGAAGTTGGTAAAGGCCAGAAGTAAACAGGTTTAAAGGCTGAAGCGTAGAATATTCTGAGGATAGAGAGGGACACTTGAAGGTAATACATTCTAATTGCAGAGTGTTAGAAGGGGGTGTGAAGTGCAAAGAGCTAATTGGCCTCCAATGCTTGAATGCTTATCTTCCTCAGTCCATTGCCCACGTCCAAATTCAGAAGATCACGATTCTGATCAAAGACCAGCTGTTTGTTTTTTTCAGGCAGAACCCCTTTGTCGTCTTGATTAGCCACATTGTAAACAGTGGCCAGAAAACTTTGCGAGCTATGTTTTCGTGCTGGATCAACATTCTAATGCACAGGCCAGACATGGAAATAAATATCCTGGATTAACATATATTGTGGACTGCTTTGAAATGCATATATATAGAGCATCTAAAAAGTTTTCTCTTGATGATTTGTGATCGAATTGTTAGTTATGCTTGCGATTATGTACTTTTCTGCCTAAATGATGACATAGTGTATAAGTGATGGCTTCCTGATCTGTAACAAGTTTGAACCAAGTTTCAGGGTTAATGGAATTTTTCATGTCGGAGCTCTTTCATTTTGTTAACGATTGTGTAATGATTATGGTTTCTTGAAAGCAACCTGATGGTAGTAATCCAGACATTATTTTTTTGACAGAGTAAATGACCTATTTTTGGTACAAGTTATCCACTGTCGTCATGGTCCGACAAACCACATTTTTGTAGTCCTCTTAAAAGTTCGGTAAGTTGACTGGTTCGTTAATTGCTGCAAAACTGTTATTATATAACTTTCATTGCTTTTCCCGCTTATCAACTTTTGGTATTTTATAGGCACAATCAAATGTACCTGTATACATATATTGATTTAAATCAGCTTTTAAAATGTTTCACTGATTGACAGCCTGGAGTTAGCATTATCAGCATCATCCAAATTCAAGAATTTAAACTGTGCGTCCTGAGCAACAAAAGCTGCATTGCAAATGGAAATGAACTGACTTCAAACTAGCACTTTGCAAACTATTTTCTGTAGCCTCCACACACAGCTTCTGTTATTTGGCAACAATGTCACTAGTAGCTAATGAATGCCAAGTGGTTGTTATGTTGAAACCGGTAGATTTGATACCCTTGTGAAGAAAACTGAACGGTAAACATGGGAAGCATCAGTTCAATTGAAAATTTGATTTCTACAGTGACCAAGAATACTTTTTTATAGAATACCTATAATCATAGTGAAAAGATTCTGCCCGATATTCATAGGATACTTTGCAGGATTCCTGCAGGATTTTTTCCTAATGGACTACCCACAGGATTCAACAATTATTGATTTACAGGAATCTTTATACTTGGACCACTTTCCTGTTGGACAATTTGCTGATATTCCTACAAGATTTCTTGAAGATTATTTGTGTGACGTTCTGTTCTGGTTTGGTTTTGAATGTAGCCCCGTTGCATTTGGTTTTAGTTTGTGTTCTTAACCGCACCCTGTACCTGGCCTTGTTGTTTGCACCTGTGTCTTGTTGGTCCTTGTTAACTCCCTATTTAGTTAGCCCTCTTCTGATAGCCCTTTGTCAGTGATTTTGTTTTCTGCTGGGTTTATGTCCGCCCCTGACACAGTCTGTGTTGTTTTGCCTGCCTGCTCGTTACTTGTAGTTTGCTTGTTTCCAATTAAAAGCCTTTTCTTTATGCTTTGTGTCCGCGCTTGGGTCCAGCAAAACTCAAAACATGACAATTTGCATGTTTCCTGCAGGATTTATTTCTTGAAGGACAACCAGATTCCTACCAGATCCTACATAAACTGTCCTACAGGAAAGTGTCCCCAAAACCATGTAGGACATTCTGCAGGATTTGTCCTGCAGGATATCTTTGGGACTTTTTTGAAAGGGAACACACTATTTTCTGCTTTAAATGCTTTCAACGGTTTAAGTTGATAAAAAGTGTGATCGCATTCTCAATAAATAACAATATGTCACCTAAAGAACAGAATGGACCGGACAAGGCAGTATATCAGACTTGAGAATAAACCTACCAGAAATGGATCTTACCTGATGCATTTTAAACCTTGCTTCTCTGAACTGTTATTATTCATTAAAGTCAGACCTCCAAGAAAGTAAACATTCATCCTCAAAGGTCCTGCAAAACTCGTCATCAAATCTCAGCAGTTTTCTCATGATACATTAATTAGGTATCATCTTAATAATCCACCAAGACATGAACCGCAATAAAGGCCAATAACTAAAGGAAAACACGGAGTTTCCTTTAGTTTATTTATTTGCCTCCTCAGACATTTCAGGTCTTTATCCTCATTTACATGAATAATATGTAAAAAATAAACAATCACATGCTGGAATTGTCCACAAATATGTTGTTGTCAGTCCATGCTGGGCCTGGAATGCCAGTCAGACCTGAGTCCCACCCAATATACTATTTATGACTATGAGACAATGATTGTGAAAGATACCAACACCAAACCTCATTAAAGGAAATCTGGTGTTTAATCGCCTCAACGGCAGTAAACCTGTAGGGCTGTAGCCTATTGGTTAGAGAGAAGGCTTAATAACTAAAAGTTACCTGGCTTGTGTCTCTGATCCAACAATGGGAGATATCAGTAGTGCCCTTGAGCAAGTATCTTACCTCTAATTGCTCATGTTCATAACTCAGGATAAGACCATTTGCTTAATGACTAAAATGTTAATGGAAATAGAATTAATTAGATGAGTTGGTGGGATTAATTCATGAACATCCATTAGTCGGATTTTAAAGACGTTTTCCAAAAGTGCCAGTTAACTGCTCTTTGTCTCTTAATAGAGTATGGAAAGTCATTAGGGTCTATGTGGGGTCAGTCAGGAGTATGAGGCCCACAGACAAAGGTAGATCAGTAGTTAAAACACACATGGTTTTGTTAACATTGACTATAATGCCTCAACATTTCGATCGAGACAAGCATTAGCATTATCCAATTTTAAAGGACAAACGGAAAGGGCTAATTTACTTTTGTCTGCCCTTTGCCAAGATGAGGACGTATCCAAGCAACAGAATGGTATTCCTTGTCTTAGATATATCTGGCCGTTCTCTTGGAGAAAATGACTCACTAGCTCTATGACTGCTCGGAGTATGACACCTAATGTTCAACACAGAGAGAAACATATATAATTGGGTTTGGGTCGATCACTAAGTTTGGTGTCATTATTTTTGTCTAAGATAATTAGGTTCTTCCCATCAGAGAGATTGGGAGATGTTTACTTGCACCTTCCTCATTTACTACCACTGTCCTTCCCTCCAAGCAATAAGGTTTTATGCCAAAAAGTTGGCTATATATTACCTAGTAGATTGCTAACAGATCTCAATAGTTAATAGTTTATTCTCACAGGCAAGATTTTCAGTGAGTGAGACTCACATTTATTGCTGTTGTTACTTCTCATATACTTGTGTTATATGCAACTACAGTGGGCAAAAACACAAACATGAAAACATATTACACGTTTCCCTACTTGTCACCAGATGTAGTTCTGTGAAAGAATCCATCATTTGTCCAACATAAAGTTCAGTAACAAGTCACAACAATTTCATGTCTGACAGATCCCATCGTTCAGGGTTAGGCTCCAATGGTAAACCTGTGGTTGTAACGATAGCCATATCTAAAAAGACTAGCTGTGAGTTTTACAAAATGATTGCTCGCTACAGATCTTATTAGTTACTTGTAACTTCTAAACCTGCTATACCGACACATTCTGTACAATATATCAGTTCCCACAACCACTGTTTGTTTTCCTAAGTAAGCCAATACAATTATCTGACCTTTTCTCCGACTTTGTCCTGATGATTAAACTGTCCCAATAAATGTTTGAATCTGTATGTGAATGAGTTTCACCAGGATATTTTCATTAGAAATCTCTGGTTCAAACATATTATGGTTTTAATATCACCATTGAAGATGTATTTTATGATAATAAGCCATTGTATTGTGTAATATAAAGTTAGCTAGCAGTACCCAATCTGTCTACTGGGATGATGTTTAGAAAATCTGCCGAGAGGAGGGACTGGGCCAAAGCACAGTTACGTCTCCAAGGAGTTGTAGTTTTTTAGGAATGATACACTCAAATGATACACACCACCTAAGGTCCCCTCAGGGTAAAGTGCCCCTTTAAAGCTTGGATTAAATAAAATGAACGCAACATATTTCATCTTCTAACCCAAAAACATGGCTAAGCACCTGTCAGCTTCTCGTAGCGTACCTCAGTTTTAATAGGATGACAAATCTTTTAGATGATTTTTCCACCTACGTAGCCATATCAATGCACGTTTTACTGGAGTCTACTAGTTAAATGACTCAAATGTGAATCTAGCAACTAGCAAGGAACTTACACCTACTATCGATTTGCCTTTGAAATGGATATGTATTTACCATGGGAATAATAGAAACTCACTTTGCATGAATAATATTTTGTAATAGACTATGCGTATATGTTCCAGGTTATTATGGTTCACATAATGTATTTTTGTTTATCATTGAATATGTTTGCATTTGTTCAACACTGTTTAATCTGCTAGGGCTGTCACCACTTTGGCAGAAGGTTAATACTTAATTTGATCCCTCTTTGATACTTTATCGGATGGTCTGCTCCAGAGAGGAGGGTAAAGTTCCAGTAGGTAACTTGCCATGTCAATTCCTAGCTAATAAATATTTTCCATTGTAATTTAGCCCATTATTTTTCCTTATGTTGTTTTCATTCAAAACAGTTGTTTGTACTTTTCAAATGCATTGTCACATTGAAAGAACTGGATAAAAGGTTTGGTTTAGTATCAACAAATGAGGTACAAGTGGGTAGGAGAATCCGACCTTGCCAAGAACCAGATTTTCCTCCACTGCAAAGCATCACAATCTAGTTTTAACACTTGTGTTCTAGAATCTGCACAGATTGGCTAAAAGGTGAAAATGTGACGTGGCCTGCCAGTCAGAGTCCTCCTGGGTATCTCCGCTTGCAAATGCTGTGAAACGTAATACTACCGCAGACTGTGATCTTTTTCTCACAGTTCTAACAAAAGGTTTGTGACGATACTCTGAGCGTCAATACTTTAGATTGGCTAGTGTTATTAATTAGTTGCATAATTCCAAATATCAAGTTAGTTACAATTATGCCTTTTTAAATAAGTACAAACGTTTTGCCAAGTTTGCAAAAGGTTTTTACAGTTACAATAGTAGCCGAGTTTGCCAATATTTTTGCCCAATTACCCCAGTTGGGTGTGACCACTGGTGTGCTGCCAAGTTTTGAAATAGAACGTCAAGCATGCAATGTTGCTTGGAAAAAAACGACCATATTATTTCTGTACAGCATGACATTGTAAAGCCCTGCTATGTTGTATGCTCCTAAATTCATTATTCCTACTAATGACACTAAATCGCACAGCATCATCCTTGTCAGTCATCATTGATCTTGATCACAGTAGAGGTGATAATGTGTTTTGACATTGTTATCTAGCAAAGCATCAATAATGTGTAGACATAGACACAGTAATGTGAACATGTTGACTGCCTGCAGTGAGTGTAAGGGTCTGTGTGAAATGGAATTTGCCTGGAATAGTTGACTTGTCTATGTCTGATTCAGTTGGTAAAACCTCTTTGTCCACTGCAACAGAAGGAAGTCATACTCCCAGACAGTGGCAATGAGGAATAACATCTTACCCCAGGTGCAAGCAATTTGCAGGTTTCCTTTTTCATTAAAAGCTACACTGCAAACCGGATAAGATGAATAAGGATAATTGCAAGGAAATAAATGCATTACCAAGATGCTGTCAATTGGTGGCGTTCTGCTCAATTTTACCTAGCCTATTGTGTGACACTGAATGCTGAAAGTGGTCATGTCAAGATCAGCAGAATAAAAATGTGAGAATTATTTCAGGATATATGGTGATGAATGTAAATTTAAATCCAAATAGTTCCAAAACAATTTCAATATTTGTGATTTGCATAAAGTAAAAGTGGACAGACTTCTTTTACTCTGACAGAATCACCATCTCGCCCCTTACAACTTTCATCTTATTACATGTTCAGTAAGATTGTTTTGTACTGAACAGATGGATCAGATCTAATTCCAGACACTGTTCATGCTTATCTGCTGGTCGGTCTGCGACAGCTAGTTAGTTTTAGAGCCTGGTGTGACGAAGTACAAAAGGTTGATTATCTCAGTCACTAGTCATTATTTCTGACCACCATGTGAAGCAATTTAGATGCAAAGAAAGCCATGTCACATGGCCTCTCTGGTGCCACTTCATGTGGTGGTTAGGTGGAATGGAGAAATGGATGTGGGCACAGATGAATCTAATTTTAATTGGCCTGGTTGTATGCAGTGCACTATGAAGGGAATATGGTGCCATTTAGGATAGAGACAAGACAAGTGCATTTCACCATCCATGTTAAAAAAGTGGAATGGAAACATTTTGGACTAGGAGTTGGATTCTAATAACTTACACACAGTTGTATCTGATTTGGTGTATCTCAAGTCACATCTTATATTTCAGAACATTTACTTTTGACTGCCGGATAATGTTTGGAAGTTGAAGAAGTAGTGATGTCTTTGACTGTTTTACTATGTCTGATCCTAGATAATCTCCATGATAAAGAGATGAGTCTACTGCAAACTGCAAACGGGACATTTGCAACCATACTGCTAAGCAAATGGACCACGTAATAATGGTGATCATTTGACTTCGAATATCCTCTGTTATTTCAATCAAATCTATTTTCCGAATCGCATTTACGTTTTATGACCTAGATGTTTTACCAGTTTTCATAGGAAACAGAAATTTCTGAACTATGCATTTAACACATCTGCTCTGGTATGCTTGGAATTTAACACTATTCAGCCAGATTGTTTGTCTTGCATTCATTGATTTTCTCCCCTCTTAAGCTGATTTGACTGAGATATCTGATTTCAGGTGAGGTAAGAACAGCAGGAAATTGGCATAAGACTTTTCTGAAGCATCACTCCAGTATGAGAACATAAGGAGAAACTCTTGAGCAGCATTGGTCTCAAAGAAAGGCTCTTTCTTTGAAAAGAAAATAATCATTGCGACTAAAAAAACGTAGTCTGCCTGAGGCCACTTCTAATCACAGCCAGGGTGCACTTCCATCTGATTTTTAACAACAAATTATGTTTTGCAATAAATACAGGATTTAGTCCCACTATGATTGACAACAACATATATTATCTGTCACAAAGATGTTAATTAATTTAGTTGCATTGATTTGATATCGGATGGAAATAGACAAAACATGATTTAAGGAGTTTTAGAGGAATATAGCTGAATATATTAGCTGTTATTTCTTCACCATAGCTTGCGATGACGGTTATTATAGCTGACAGGTTGTGCGCGATCTGTCTGTATGAGTAAACAAGGTTTGTTGTGCCTTCTCTTGTCTTTGTCTTTCCGATTGGTTTGTGTCGAAACGAGCACTTACCCTTGCACGTTATTTTTCAAAAGCGTTTCTCTGCTGTCCTTGTTGTTTTTTCACTGTCCTTTGCTTTCAGGGAGAATGCTGCCTGTTTCCAAGTTTAACCTTTTTGGGTTCCAAGTAGTATCCAGGTTCTACCCAGAATACAATTTTTTTTCACTCGAACCAAAATAGGTTTTCTTTTAATTCTACTATGTTCTAATTGTGCAACACTTTTTACAATTAAAAAACATGTTGCTGTAGAATTCTAATTCTACTATACTCTTTGATTCAGTCACTTAATTTCCCCCCAGAAAATACCTGTTTGGATGCTATTTTATTGTCCTTAATATTCCCCACTATGCTCACTAGAAAAAAAGCAGTCTTTTGCTGTGACGCGGCCCTCCCTTGGTGCCTGTTGGTTCCAGTGGTAAGTGAATATTTGGAGCAGGCAGACAGACAGGCAGACACTTTGCCCTTGAGTAGAGGGCCACATAATAGGTTGTTAGGACACTCCTGCTGAGAGGGACCACTAATTCAATTTTCATGCCCAGACAGCTTTTGTTTTTAATAAACCATTTGCATGAGGATACCGGTACAGCCAATGGTCTCTGTGGTTTGATAGGCCTGTGAAATGGACCACTTTCCCTGAACAGAATCGTTTGTCTGTGAATGTAATTTTACAGCTGGCTAAGGTGTTTGGTATTAAGAAAGAAAATTGCAAACTTGGGACGGGTCGTGCAGATGCACTTGTCTCTTTAGTGCATCTGGGTTAAACAAGCCCCTTAGACATGATTGTACTGTCGCGCCTTGAGAGCTTAGAGATTCCTTCAGACTTAAACAGCACCATGCTGAGCACCCTACAAACCATCCTCCTTTACACTTTTACATAAATCATAGACCACTTAATATGTATAGCTCTGAATGTGTGAAACGGAATGCTGTCAATGTTTTATTAAAATGTACATTTAGCCTGACTGCTGTCACTTGCTACAGCCGACTAGTTCATGTTGCTATTTTGTCTCTTAAAACTTGTCGAATTGAAGTCGACAGACATTTACATTTTCTCTGGAGGATCTGACTTTGAGCATCCTCTATAACCAAGGTAACAATTTTTTTATTCTCAATTATGAAAGCCAACTGACATTTACATGAACTCCTGAGGGGTAGGTATTTTTTGACCTGTTGGTCATCTGTATGTTTGAATATCTTAATGAGCAATGTGCCCTTGAACAGTCACATACACACAATCGCCAATCTGCCACTGTGTATTAAAATATTATTGGTTGCTCTTTGGGGTTTGAGGCTTGGGGGTCAGAGTCCGCAACGTTTGTTGATGTAAAAAGTGATTTATAAATTAAGCTTCATTGGTTGATTTATTATGGTAGACTTGTAGATATGTGAACTTCTGGATCAGGCTCATCACTAAACTCTACTTTATACAGCTCCAGAAAAAAACTAAGTATAGGTGCAGTGGTCTCTTAATTTTTTCTGGAGCTGTGTATATATTATACGTATATATTATATTTTTCTTTCATTCTTCTTATAATGGAATAATGGTAATTTCTTCGTGATGCAATATTGTTACACTAATAATTATAAGGACGCAATATTTTTATTTTTTAGAGAATAGAGGAAATGTCTATCGCACGTAATGCTTACACCATTTGGCTTTTGCAGTTTAATCAGAACGCCATTGATAACTCAAACAATACCAAGTTATGGTGACCTTTATCTAGCCCAACCTCTACAGAAGTGAGCAAATGTCATCTTCCCCAGGTGGTGGGAACAATGTAAATTAGAGGAGAATTCCTGTGAAAGAATGTAATGTAAGTATTTAAGAGATCAGACTATATGTTAAACGACAGACATTGATTTGGACGGTATCAAAGTTTTCATCACAAAAGAAGTTTGAGATAAGAGAGCAGATGATGTCTTCCGCAGTGTTATTGAATGACACATTCCATTAGTCTGTTATCTGAATACTGTAACAGAGAGAGGCATTTGTCCCCTCAAAGCGAGTCAGGCTGATTGATCCCTAAAAATAGTATTTTGGGCCATGTGGCCCCAGTTGGCAGAAAGCTCATGTCAAATTACATTTCGCTTGAAACTTCCTGTGATGCTGTAAGCATTTTTATTTGAAAAGCTACATCAAAAATTTGATAACAGCCAAATTGCCCACTGAACATTTCCCACCCAAATTAAGTAGTTATAATATCATATTTAGTGGATAAATAAACATTAGGAAAAAAATCTTTCTTTAAAGTAGCTGATGAGGATGAGCTGTCCTATAACACTTCTTGTTGTGGTACTCCCATACCATCCTAATACTGTACCTGAAAATAGTTTTCTAACAAACAGAATGAGGTTGAATAGTCAATGTAATTGATATAGGTCATATTTCAAAGGGGCAGTGTAGGTGAAGATGCTCTCATTATGACTTGCGTTTTGTATCAGAAATGTAGGCTGCAGATAAGATTGACATCTTTAACAAAGTAAATAGCGCTTTTATGTTATAGTTGGGCTGATAAATGTATTCTTATTCACTTAATATGCCTCCCCGGGTGACTGTTGGAGGGGGGTCTTTTTGTGTGAATACTGTAGACTGCAAAACCTTGAATGGGAAAAGCAGAAACTTCAAGGGATTACAGTAATGTATTACAACTGTCTAATATTCACAAGCACGCGCAAAATGTTTAGGGCTTTAAATCATTGTCGTGAGATCTACTTAACGTTAAATGCTACTGTACACACATGACAATAAGCCTGGATTCTGAAAGTGTTTTCTGGAAAATGCCTGATAACACCGTCAGGTTACCATGGGGATAGAGGTGATAGAACCAGTTGTAGTGTTCCCGTTCATTATGTAAGATGTCGTTTTCTGTTGATTGTAATTCTGAACAAATATGTTCACTCAGTTTATAGTATAAAGAATCAACAGGTGACTAATTATGGTAGTCTTCAATCGAACCCGGAGTGTGTACAAAGTTTACGTTTTCATAGTATATTCAGGAATTAAAAGTAAGGCATTCCACATGCGATCAACTTTTTAGTGGTTTTCCTGTATTAAACTTGGCTTGTGTATTTTTTCTTGCAAAATCACCAAGTGGTTGTCACCTCTCTTGTAACCACAGCAACAGCATGCCGAAGTGGATTGCTCTTATCTGCTTCCTGTCCCTGGTGATGCTCATGAGTGTGCTGGGGAACCTCTTGGTCATGACGGCTGTCTGCAAGGACCGCCAGCTCAGGTTAGTACAACTACTGCCTTCTCTCCCGCTTCATCGCCCTGTCTCTGCATCTCTCTCTTTTCTGAACAGACTTGAGTAGAACGGTGTGGTCTATAAATTGACACTACCCTCCCGTCTATCTTTCTCATCCTGCATGGTAAAAACAAATTCTACTCTTTCTTCTGCTCTGCACCTTATCACCTGTTGAGTGATAAGTCAGCCGCAATTGAAATAGTCCAGTGTGAGTGCGTTATGGAGTTCAGGGTCCGTTCAGTTTGGTGTTTGTTTACCTTTCCTTTGTACTCCTTAGCCGTTGGTATTTAAGTTTGTTTTGATTCATCGTGAAAACGTTCACATTCCGCTTTCTGAAGATGATTGTAATTGTGTACAGAGGTGAACCCTGGTTGATTGCCCGCCTTGAGTGTTGAGTCATGGGTTTAGTTCAAATGTGATCCGCTCCTGTGATTTAATTAACCTACAAATAAATTAGCATTTACAAATTTGTCATTTAGCTGATGCTCTTAACTAGAGCTACATACAGTTTGCATTGATCTTTATATAGCTGGGTGGGACAACCACACCACCCAATAATAGTAAATACACTTACCTCAATCATGTTGCTACACTATGATACAAATATCTTAGGTACTTATTAATATATAAATGGCTTTCAATTTTTTGATGGATATTCTTGATGCCTACAACGTTTGCACAGTTCTGCATTAACAACTCAAAATGATTGGATAATATGCTACTTTTAAGTTAGATAGCCAATGAAAATGGTAACTATTGTTATTAGTCCAGTACACAAGCCTACTTTAGACCGGCCTGTAATATTCTCAATAAATGTAAAATGTGGCCTGCTCATTGCACATAAAATAATTGCACACCCGTCTGCCGGAACACATTCGTCACATGCATCCTAGTGTTGTGCCATTTGCAAATGATTCAATCTTTTTTAGAATGGTCTTTTTCCAGACACAAAGGCCACGATTCATTTTTTTGAGTGATTCTTTTAGTATTTTTGAATGGCTGGCAATAATGAGTCCTACAACATAATTTCAGGATTCATACAGCTCTGCGGCTCAGTGGGCCAACCAGCAACTGTTTGTTTCATGTGCACAGAGAAAAATAGCCCAAGCTGTGTGGGCCGTGTTACAGATTGTTATGGTTTGCTCCCCCGCAGTTCACCAGCTGATGTGACCTGGGTCCCATGTTTGGTGGATCCTTACACTGCCAAACAGAACCACGCTGCTCTGTGTAACCTCTCCATCTCTTTAAAAACTATCGTCCACCATCAGTAATCAGTATGTTTTATTCACTAATGTAGTTTTAGTCAACTGACATGAAATCTCTGTGTTAGTTGTCATCTTGTCATTTGCCACTGAAATGTAGGTGAGTGACGAATAATGGTGTCACTGTTTGCGCTGATGAAACTCACACTGACAGCGTGCCATGTAGTGACTTGACATGCCAACACCATGATGCCAGAAGAAAAAGGCAGTTCTGGGCTGTCTGACCCCTGGACAGTATCACCCCTCAATGACCCAGATGTAAAGAGACAACAGTGTTATACATCTTTCACTCTAGACTTGAATACATCCATTGTAACATTAACTGTCAATCACCAAGCTATTGCATTTTGCAAGTGTCTGTAAACTGGAAAAGCTAAAATGACGCTGAGGCAACTGTGTCAACAGACTAAAAAGCTAAAGCATCTCCATGACCACCGACCGTCACACAACACACATTCCCTCAGTAAACTGACAACACCGGGAGAGATAACAGGTGGTTTAAATTAGCATGGGCAGTTCAGCTAGGAAAATTGACTGGTCATTGGCCAGTGAGAGATGACATTTCATACCTGTCTATTAAATCATCAGGTTACAAACTCCGTCTAATATGCTCATGGTCATACTAACATGCTGGTGTAAAGTAGAGTTTTTTTGTAGAGTTTTCAGTACTGCACACCTTAATCATTGTCTATGGGGATTGATATTAATAATATTATGGCGATGTTATTGTTGGTAGTGTCATATACACGATCATGTGATGGCAGGGAGTTACACCAGAGGAGCAGTACCTAACGCCAAGGCGTTGTGTCTACATTGCTGTGCATAGTTCTCCTTTAAATGGTTTAAGTAACGTGACGTTTTCTGACTGAACCCTAAAAACGGAAACATTTCAAATGTGTAGATGCTGTGGATAAGTGATTTAGTAGACCAGCGCTGCTGTACCCTGAAACCCCCACCATGCCACTGCAGTCCTTCTGTCTGGCCACCATGACGTCCCTGCGGATCAGGTTAACAGTGACGGGAAAAAACCTCTAGCACAGCACATTCCCCATATTCCCTCAGGAATCAATCAGTGATCCCCAATTTACCCTGTAATAGCACACCTATTCCAGCCATGCATAAAATGAGAGTTGCCATGAGATGGCATAGCCATAATGGGAGACAATGCAGCAGCAGGCCAAGTGACCGAGCCCAGACTAGTTTGAAAATTCAGACTTCTTTTGATTACCAAAGTGGACTAATGAAGACGGCCATATTAGTATTGACTCACTGAACTCAAATTCAAATGGTCATCATGCTACACTGCCCACCGTGCACTCGCTCAGAGTCTACCACCAGCAGGGCTTATGTGCATTTTTGGGTGCTTTTAATTTCAACTCTGTGGCTACAAAGTGCTAGTTTTAATGCACAGAAATATTAGGAATGTTTATTTAATTACTGTGCATCAACGTGAAAGAGTTACCCGCGCTCTACAGTACATCCAGTTTTCAATTAAAACAAGCAGAGCATGTTTAATCTTTTCTGCTCAGCATGATGTTGTTGACATATAACTGGTAAACAGCTTTAATGGCATGTTTTGGTTAGCAAACAATGTGATTTGACAGCCGTTAGCTGTTCACATGGTGTTATTTTTAGCTAAGCGGGCTAAAAGCGGTTGCCTCACCCAGAGATTTATTAGTCAGTAATAGAGGGCCCAGGGCTCTGGTCTACGTCAGACTCTGAGGGGGGACACCGCTCTGCCACAGGCTCACACAGTGGCTGTGTGCCACAGATTCACTCATTCTCTCTCTCTTGCTGTCACCTCCTTCTCACCAGCATTTCTTTCTGTCTTTGTGTCACGACTTGAAATATCAGTATTTCCCTGTATGTTTTTGTCTCTTTTTCTTCTTATCGCTCCCTCCCTTTCTCTCTGTATATCTCAGTTTCTCTCACTCAGTATGTCGCTTGCTCAAGTCTCACACTCTCATGCTTTCCCCTACACTCTCTTCTTTTGTCTCACTCTCTCCTTGTTTTATCTTCTCTTATTATCATCCGTTATCACTCTCCGACTTTATCTCTCCTCGTGTTTATTTATATAAAGCTCCAAAAAAAATTAAGAGACCACTGAACCTTTTCTTTCCTTTACAAAAATGATAAAAAGGAAGATTTTGAGTGAGGAACATAAGGGTAAACATTAAGTGACCACTGCAAATGTAATGCTTCTGTTCCTCACTTAAAACATTCCTTAAACTTTTTTGGAAAGGAAAGTGGTCTCTTAAATTTTTCCAGAGCTGTATAATATTTATCATCAGCATTTCCTGCAAGGTAGAGTGTGGACATGGTTTATGCGGTTTTGTTTCCCTGGTCAAATCTGTTGCTTACAAACCATTCTAAAAAGGATTTTATTTAGTTTGTATTACATCCATGCATTTACTCACACTAGACAGTACGTTGTCTATTTTCATTGTGTTATTTTATAATTTTTCTCTATGCTTAAAGTAAACGACACTTCCACCCATATTGTGAATTGTAAACCTCTTCCTTTCTCCCACAGGAAAATCAAGACCAATTACTTCATAGTGTCACTGGCCTTTGCAGACCTCATGGTGTCGTTGCTGGTGATGCCATTTGGTGCCATCGAACTGATCCACGAGAACTGGATTTACGGTGATACATTCTGCCTGGTCCGGACATCTCTAGATGTCCTTTTGACAACGGCGTCCATATTACACCTGTGCTGCATAGCTTTAGACCGGTAAGCCCCACCCATCAGAACCCAGGCTGAGAAGACATGACAACATTTAGTCAGCATTTTTTGTACTTTTTTTGTACATTTCCATCCTGTTCAACCAGCATATACTGTAACTATTACCTCATGACTATAGCTGACTTGATAAAGATGTTTAGAGCTGTGGTGTGACAGATTGAAAGAGGTTTTATGATAACATGCAAAGACAGATGTGCTGCCGGGCCCACATACATCCGCCTATGTGCTCCAGTTTTTCCCACAAGACCACGTTTTTCCGGTCTACTCTCACTATACGGGAAGACATTATCATTTCATTCCATTACATGGATGTAGAGCAAACCTTGTGCAGAGTACATAACCAGCACTATTAGCCATTCATAGTGCCAGTGACGTTAAGGGAGATACAATCCGTAAATTATTTAGATTCCGTTTCCTCAGAAGATACAACCCACTTTTTTCTCATCCTTATTGGCCACATTGGAATGATTCATGATGAAAGCGAATAAAAAATGAAGAAAACATATTTCCAAAGTTTTAGGGGCAACAGTTACATTAGTTGGATTTGGTATGGGAAAGTAAAGTGAATGGTAGTTTCAGTTTCAGATCTTAAGCTGGCCATAGTTTTACGGCAAGTGAGAATACATTACGGACATTACCCAGCCACTCAGGGTTCCAACTATTCACTGCAGGATTTTTGTTTCCGCTAGTTCATTCAAATTGCTTTCAAAGCTCAGGTCAATCATTACTACTTCAACAGAGTTGGGTTTAGTACAGCTGAGCTGTGAATGCAGAGATAGTGAGGCTTATTTCACTCCACACCCTTTAGGCATTATCATGAAGGCAATGTCACAGTAATAATGGTTAATACTTGGGTTACAGTGTCAGACAGTAGACCATAAAGAGAAATGACAGAATGGAAAAAGAGGTGAAGGCACAATGTATTTTGCCCTCTGTGTCTTTGTCCATATCTTTCTCTATTTTTCTCTTCCTCTATCTTGCCCTATTTCTCTCCACCCCTCTCCTTAGCTTGGAGATGTTGTTTTAAGTAAAACCCACTGATAACGCCTCAATTAAATGGGAAACAGCAGATGGTATTCCGACCGCCATATGCTACAGATGTTTTATTGAGAACACACATCATTCCCTAGGTAGACGAGTTCATTTGAAAATGTGTTTAAGGTAAAAAGTAGATGTATTTTCTGAGGGAGCGGTGAAGCTGCCCTTTATTAATTGTCCCCCAATGTTCTGTAAAGCAAGTTCTCCTGTGTACTTTTTGGATTAATACTTGCTTGCATCAGGCACCCAGAGAAATTCCAGGAAACTATGACCCCTAGCAGACAGTTATTACAAACATGAATCTTTGCTATTTCGCAACCCATTTACCAACAAAAGTATTTACAGTGATGAATATTTTTTTAACAAAAGTCGTCTCTTGCTTGGCAGTCCCTTGGGCATGGAATTTATAGTGCATGAAAAAAGTTCCGGTATTATTTCATAAGAGTGCCCTGAGTCTACAAGCTATGTTTTAAAAGCTCTATCATAATTCCAATCTGCCCTTTAAGCTTTATATGCTCTAATTCCTTTCCTTGAATAAACTGAAGGCATTGTGTCTTGATAGGTGAGTCATTTTGTTCTGTGTTTTTTTCTCCAAATGACCTTTTTCGTTATATTTTGTATATAGTTGGATTTTTTGTGAGACACCAAATAGTTTGGGCTCTTGTATTACAGTAGATGAATAGTGCATTAGGTGCCAGTACAACTCGTCACAGGCTGCATTGAATAGCAAAACCAGAGTTAGAAAATAAACCAAGTGCGCGAAACTGATGAGAGTCTGATGAAACCTGGCAAAGCTTCCCACAAACTACCCAAAAACCAACAAAATATATTAAATCCATGATTAAATGTTCACCATGCACTCAACATAAATTAACCTATTATGTTATCAGTTCACACACCTTTGCTCTTTCTGCTCCACTTTATGCTGCTAGTCATCAAGTCTTCCACATACTCAAATGGTAATTTCAGAATGAGTAGAAGTAGAAATGAAGAACAATAATAAGATGATTTCGAAGATTAGCAATGCAGCATAATCTTTTGCGTCACATATTGAATTGTTCCTCCAAAAACCAATATACCTTGTAATTTATTTTTCATTCATAGTTTTTCTAGTATCGTTGTCCAAGGGATCTTTACTGTGACAGGAAGGCCTTGAAATGGCAATGGAAAAAAGAAGTAGAATAAAAAAGATATGCAGCCATTCATTTGTACAAATGAAAAGGACTGAACAAAGCTTGTGTGAATAAAGGTGAAGCTCAGTAGAGCACCACACTTGCCATGCCAGAGATGTTGGATTCGATTTCCACGGGAGCCAGGTTGGAAGTATAAGTACTCCTTACTATAAGTTGTTCTGAATGAGGCCGTCAGCAAAATGACAAATAATTTACCACAATAGAAAGTCAGCCCGATGTTTTTAACACCCATTTTACAGTAAAGATACCGTTTCTGACCTCTGCACAAAATGCAGGCTCGATGAGCCATCATGTTTTACTAAGGAATGTGTGTTTTACAAGGGCCGTGACACTGAATGGACAATCTGTTTCTCTATCATACAGAATATTTGAAATGAAAGGCTTGCAGTTAGCTTTTTAGTTTTTGCTCACAGATGTCCGCTTTTCATTTGCATTCAGATTAATTTCTCCACAACTTAAATTTTTGCCCCTGCCAGCTGTGCTTGGAACAAAGTTTTACGCATCTTCCTTTAATGTCCTTTTCCATTGCACTTTAAGAGAACATTTGGTGGTTTTGGCAGAGAGTGGTCTATGTCTCTGCCTGCGTTAATCGTCAGTCATCTTCCATCTAACCCATCTCCATCACAGCTCAAAGGAATATAATAATTGATCTCCTTCCTGGTAAACTCATGGATACCATCTCTGCATTCAGTGTGACATAATATGCAGGCCGTTCACTGAGAAATAGCCAGTTAGCTAACGGATCACGTCATTCAAGTTGAAATGCTTGTTTTGGATCTATTTTCTACCAAGGCTGTTGTATGGTCTGTAAAACACGGCTATAAATGGCCTTAGTGAGAACAGTAAGCTAGGTGAACAGCTGCCGAGGGCCAGACTGCAGTCAACACACTACATTGGTGCTGTGACTCTGGCCTTTCCACGGGCAAGGCTGGCTTTTGCTTCGGTAAGACAAAAAGCAGTACAGTGCACACACGGATCCATGCTCCATCTAACCTCGAATCACAAACATATTATTTTTACAGCCGCGCTGTAAGAGGCACATTGTATTCATCAGACCCAGGGCACGCACACATCCCGGTTCGTTGAAGAACTGATCACAGAACTGAGGAAATATACCACTTTGAACTCAGGAAACACCAGGTGAATCGGACTGTTCTGTTGCTGATGCGTCAGATTTTTGCATTGGTACATCTTCTCAGGTGGTCTCATTTATTTATGCTGGTGACAGCTGGTCTAGTTCAGTTCGCCCTCAATGAAATATTAAATGATCTCACTACCATCCTTCTAAGTCTTGAAAACAGCGACAACAGCAGGCACGTGACTGAGTCAAATATCCAGTGAGAGTGTAAGTAACTTCGCTAGTGCCTTGAAGACATGGTGGGAAGAGGGCTGTGGCGCAGTGAGACGGAGAGACATGTGTATTGTAATAACCTACAGTAGGCCCCAGTCTTGCAAGGAGAAATCATGGTGTGATGAACACATGCTAGGAATGTCACACCGAGCCGAAAGGCGAGTGACTAAATGGGGGGGGGTGGGTCAGAGAGTGCCCGAGGACTGACAGATCTGGGTCAGCTGAGTGAGAGGGAATGAGAGACTGAAGGCTCTCCGGCTCCCAGTCTGGATGGAGGAACTGATTGACTGTGGGGAGGTCTCTACTGGCCTCAGAACATTCGTCTCCGAACAGAGGGAAATAGCCTGCTTCCAGAGCTGTGTTTCCTATTACAATGACCATAGAAGTTGGCAAGACGACCAGATCTGAGAGCAAGCTGGAGATGAAGGGAAGGGTTTATCAAACTTGAACCACTGCAAATATCAAAGCTGGCAAGCTGCATATCCATATAGTACCTGCAGGGTGGCCACCCCTGTGATCCATGTAATATTGGAACCAGTCCCCACGGGCAGTGGGGAAATAGCCTGTGTCATTTCACACACTGCCTTGTGCCGACACACAAAAGGATTTATTATTTTCAGTGTTTTTCTGTTTAGTGGAAGACAAAGGAATTCATCTGTCAAATGTCAACGATAATTTGACTACCACTCGTAAAGTCTTGCGTCTGACTAAGAGCTTAGTCCCGGTTTCTGTGTGGTCATGTTTCCATAGTAACTTCAGAACGATGAAGCCAAATGAGGTCTCTGGAATGCAATGATAGGTTAGACTGGTTCATCCAGACCGAGAAGCAATTTGTATCAGGGATTTCAAAATCCAATTGTTCACTGCAAATATAAAGGATCTTAAAACAGACTCTATAACAGCACATTCCCAGTGAAGAGGTGGTTGTTGTAAATCTCATTAGGATTGCAAAAATTTTCGAAAAAGACACCATTTAAATGTAATCTATGTCCCTCTTTCCCATCTTAAGAAGAGGGTTTACTCTGTTCTCCTCTACAGGTACTACGCTATCTGTTGTCAGCCCCTGGTGTACAGGAATAAGATGACACCTCTGAGAGTAGCTCTAATGTTAGGAGGATGCTGGGTTATCCCAACTTTTATATCCTTCCTTCCCATTATGCAAGGATGGAACAGTATCGGAATAGATCATTTGGTGAGTAATACTAATATCTCTTTCTATGTGTTCATACACTGCAAATATGAGACAAAGCACTCAATCTAGGCAAATGTGTTGTTTTATTGTGCTATTTTTGTTGGAACTACTTAAATAGGATGCTGAAGGTACTACCAAAGTAAGGTATTATGGGAAAGTAGGATGATCAGATTTGACCTAAAAGAGTCAGGGCACATTACAACAAATATGAAATCAAAGATTATTGACTGTGGCATATTTTTTTTGCATAGCAAAATGTGCAAAACCATATGCATAAAATAGTAATTTTTCAAAATGTTTTCACTTTGACAACATAGTGTAATTGTTAGGTTTTATCATTTTTCGTTTTCAAAATAATTTTAATGAGCCTTTGTAGCATATGAATCTTCTAAGCAGCTTTGGTTTTAATGCAGTGCAGGATTTAATCCATTACTTGTATGTAAAAACTGAAATTACGCAGAGGTTTGTTCTGAACTTAATGGTGGTTTAAGTCAGGCAGAAAGCACAAACATCTTAATTCTGTGTTTAGTGTAGATCTTCAATGAATTGAGTGGTCTGGATCATTAAGCGCCATGTTACTGACACAGTCTGGGAAACAATTTGACTGCAAAAGATAAATTGTAAGGATATTAGTAAGTTAGCTTAATGCTACAAAGACTTTGGAAATAAGTGTTTTAATATTAAATACCGTTTAAAATGATCTAATTGTTGATGAAAAGCGAAAACAATCAGTGCATATATCCATCGATCTTTGTGTCATGTATTTCCCCCAGACAGTGCCCAGAGGCCTTTGGGTGTTTAAGCAGTAGAGGCACAGATGTGGCCTGGAGGTGGTCTGGGGATTTGGCAAGATGCTGCTGGGGGATCATGATTAACGATCAGTTTCTGGGCCTTCTTCCTCTCTACTCTGGAAGCTCTGCTCTGGAAATAACATTGATTTGAGTTTTTGGGGGGATTTTTGCACTATTTATCATTGCCATTCTAGATAAATGTCATTGTTTTGGAAATTACACAAATGAACAGTAACCTTTGGGACTCCATTTTTTATGATGGCAACCCTGACAAGCTCAGTCCCCTCATCATGTGTAAAATTAATTGGCACAATTTTTCACTGTGGTTCTAATCCATGCAGTATCAACGTGTCTACTTGTCATAGACCTGTTCTCCATTCTAACTTTGCTGTGTTTCTGAATCCAATGTTTATGAACTGACATATTAACTCTGTATATACATTACCCATCACAAGTTTGGACACAAGTGAATGGGGTTTGTGTGTCCCAACCTTTGACTGCTAATGTATGTCTTTTCTGTGGTGTGTGTGTGTGTGTGTGTGTGTGTGTGTGTGGTGCTTCCAAATCCCAACCCTTTAATAGATAGCACAGCGGAGAGACAGCGGCAACGCCACCAACTCTACGGTGTGTGTCTTCATGGTTAACAAGCCATACGCTCTGACGTGTTCCGTGGTGGCCTTCTACATCCCACTGGGTCTAATGGTGCTGGCCTACCAGCGCATCTATGTCACTGCACGTGCGCACGCACAACAGATCAGCATACTGCAGCGGGCGGGTGGAGCGGCTGCCTCGGCGGACAGCGCCGACCACCAGCGCAACCACCGCATGCGCACGGAGACCAAGGCGGCCAAGACTCTGTGCATCATCATGGGTTGTTTCTGCCTTTGCTGGGCCCCCTTCTTCATCACGAACGTGGTGGATCCCTTCATTAACTACTCAGTCCCGGAGCAGCTGTGGGCTGCCTGCCTGTGGCTGGGCTACATCAACTCCATGCTCAACCCCATCCTCTATGCCTTCCTCAACAAGTCCTTCCGCCGTGCCTTTCTCATCATCCTGTGCTGCGGGAGGAAGCGCTACGCCGTCCGGCGTCCCTCCATACTGGGCCCGGGGCCCAACTGCTCGGCCGCACAGATCAATGGCTCCACGCATGTGCTCAAGTAAGTGACCCGCTGAGTCGTTCGGTCGTGCGAGTCTGTTTTGGGTGAAACTGTACTGAATGTTTGGTTCAATGTGTTTCCGTCGGGTTTTATAGGCAGGCACGGCTGGATCTCAACATTGAATATTGCAATATTCAGTGTTGGGTATTTCAATACAATAGTGCAATATTATATGTACCAGGGATATGCAAATAGCCGGTAGTTTGAGCGTTGCCAACATTTCTCATTGTTCCACTTCAAGCTAGGCTGTTCACTTAGCATGCTAATTGCTCCTGTCATTTGCTTTGCATATGAGCATGTGATCAATGTCAAACGTAAGGGTATTAAACTGAAATGATTTTCATACATGACTGCCATACAGCAGCTATTACATTCCCACTAAGTTCTTGGACCAGAGTGACCGATGACTTTATTACTTTACACAGGCTGGCATCTACAATAGATTGTTTGCTTTCCCATGAGAGTTGGTCTGTTAGAGCCCTGCCACCTAGGCCCAATTATGTTGCTTTAGTAATAGTTCATCAAGCCCGTGTTGTAACAATATTTCAGCCACACACCCAACTGTCCATTTTTTTATTCTCAAAATAGGATGCAGAATCGATTAATCCCTTTGGCTGTTTCTAAAAGTTTGGTCTGATTTGCTGTACATACAGTGGGGAGAACAAGTATTTGATACACTGCTGATTTTGCAGGTTTTCATACTTACTGAGCATGTAGAGGTCTGTAATTTTTATCATAGGTACACTTCAACTGTGAGAAAAATCCCAAAAATCACATTGTTTGATTTTCAAATAATTAATTTGCATTTTATTGCATGACATAAGTATTTGATACATCAGAAAAACAGAACTTAATATTTGGTGCAGAAACCTTTGCAATTACAGAGATCATATGTTTCCTGTTGTTCCTGACCAGGTTTGCACACACTGCAGCAGGGATTTAGGCACACTCCTCCAGACAGACCTTCTCCAGATCCTTCATGTTTTGGGGCTGTCGCTGGGCAATACGGACTTTCACCTCTCTCCAAAGATTTTCTATTGGGTTCAGGTCTGGAGACTGGCTAGGCCACTCCAGGACCTTGAGATGCTTCTTAACTCCTTAATTGCCCTGGCTGTGTGTTTCGGGTTGTTGTCATGCTGGAAGACCCAGCCACGATCCATTCTTCAATGCTCTTACTGAGGGAAGGAGGTTGTTGGCCAAGATCTCACGATACATGGCCCCATCCATCCTCCCCTCTATATGGTGCAGTCGTCCTGTTCTCTTTGCACAAAAGCATCCCCAAAGAATGATGTTTCCACCTCCATGCTTCACGGTTGGGATGGTGTTCTTGGGGTTGTACTCATCCTTCTTCTTCCTCCAAACACGGTGAGTGGAGTTTAGACCAAAAAGCATAATTTTTGTCTCATCAGACCACATGACCTTCTCCCATTCCTCCTCTGAAACATCCAGATGGTCATTGGCAAACATCAGATGGGCCTGGACATGCGCTGGCTTGAGCAGGGGGACCTTGCGTGCGCTGCAGGATTTTAATCCATGACGGCGTATTGTGTTACTCATTTGTTTGAGACTGTGGTCCCATCTCTCTTCAGGTCATTGAACAGGTCCTGCCATGTAGTTCTGGGCTGATCCCTCACCTTCCTCATTGATGCCCCACGAGGTGAGATCTTGCATGGAGCCCCAGACCGAGGGACATTGACCGTCATCTTGAACTTCTTCCATTTTCTAATAATTGCGACAACTGTTGTTGCCTTTTCACCTAGCTGCTTGCCTATTGTCCTGTAGCCCATCCCAGCAGTGTGTAGATCTACAATTGTATCCCTAATGTCCTTACACAGCTCTCTGGTCTTGGCCATTGTGGAGAGGTTGGAGTCTGTTTGAGTGTGTGGACAGGTGTCTTTAATACAGGTAACGAGTTCAAACAGTTGCAGTTAATACAGGTAATGAGTGGAGAACAGGAGGGCTTCTTAAAGAAAACTAACAGGTTTGTGAGAGACGGAATTCTTACTGGTTGGTAGGTGATCAAATACTTGTACCATGCAATAAAATGCAAAATCACAATGTGATTTTATGGATTTTTGTTTTAGATTCCGTCTCTCACAGTTGAACTGTACATATGGTAAAAATTACAGACCTCTACATGGTTTGTAAGTAGAAAACCTGCAAAATCAGCGGTGTATCAAATACTTGTTCTCCCCACTGGAGTTCTCTTTTGTAGGACTTCCTTTACGCTAAGACCATGCTACCATATGTATCTCAAACCTTGTGTCCTAATGAAGACATAATAATGTACATTATTTACTGTACCACCTTTCCGTTGAAGTCTTCATGTACCGTGTTGCCAGGGAAACATTTGTCGGAAGAAATAAGACGTTGTGATTCTAGATATTAATGATTTGTTTGTTTTCTTTAGAAAGGTAATGTTAACACCATAAATACCCAGGAGAAAGACACAGTGTAGATACATTATGTTATGTGATAAATCGCCTGTAGTGAAAACCTTCTAGTGGTGTGGTCCTTCCCTAATTTCAGAAATATATGTTCTAGAGCACAAATTCTCCTCTGGTTCAACCTCTGAAGACATACTCATTTTGCTTATACTTACAGCATTGTTGTTAGTACTTTCAGAGATGTCTCTCAGCTGTTCAGGGTCGACATTTGCGTCATTTTAATTAAAGCTGTCAGATTTTAAAGGCCATTCATACATAATGGTGCATGTGTATACACACGATCAAATTGATGGTCTTTTTTCTCCCTGTTATCATTTCTAAATTGCAGCCTTTAGTCAGCCATAGAAATATAAAGTCTGCATACTGGTAGCATGGAGAACCTGTTTTAAAGCCTTTTGATGGCATGTTTTGCATGCTGTGCTGTTCTAGGCAAACTGGTGTTTTTAGGAACACAGCCAATTGGCAGAGCCTGACTGTTTGGGACAAGGTCCAGTGCTCGAAAGTTTTTGTAGGTCTTCTAATGACGAATTATGTTTTGATAGCTACATTGCTCTATGTGTCTATGTTAGATTGTATAAGTACAAAAATAACATGAAATACAAATGAAGCAGGTAGTTTGGATACAATAGACAGTAGCAGGATTCAATGTCCTTCAGGCTGCCTGTCGAAAACTTTATTGTTACTGTTGCGCTGTTCAAATTTCTTTAATAGATGTGATCGTAGCACCGTAGAACATTGCAAATATCAAACAAAGTTATTTTGCACTATGTGGCCGGCTGGCTAACGCTGAAAACTGTCCCAACCGAACACTAAATTAATGTGCATGTTAAGTTACAGGAAGTACCAAGACAGAGGTAAACAAAAAAATAAGCATGTGAGCATTGTCATCTTGCTGGAATAAAAACACATCTGTCTCTCAGTCAAGTGGAGTCAGCTAAGAGTTTACCATTTCTTGTTTGTCCTCTTGTTCATGAACTTCACCCTGGAATCTAGACAATGCACAAGTACCAAGTCTGTTTGAAAAACATTTACTACTGACAATTAATTTAGAAAATAAGGGTTGGTAAAGACATTAACCATTTTCAAATAAGAAAACACACATCTGAAAAATGTCAAGATGTGTAAGATTGTGCTTTTGTATTTCAGGAAATTCAGAAGTGGGTACAGTTAAGGTAATGTACTATCGAAGCAGTATCGAAGTTGCTGTTTTTTTTACAAATAATATTTCTTAAGAACACCTAATCTAAAAGTTTACTTCATCAATCTTTAATCCATTCACCAAAAAGTGAACTTTGATAACCATTAATAGGTTAAATCATTAAAATAATTACGGAAGTTAGCTTTAAATATTATCATACATTTTTTTACGGAGGTTTACGCAAAACCTTATGCCATAAAACAAATGACCAATCCTGGTCGTTGTTGTATGACAGGGCTCAAAAGCCACAGGTTTGAAATTCAAGCAAAAACAACTCCAAAGACTTGTACCTCTTAACAGGCACTGCTGAAATTTGATCTCTGGATCCCCTGTTTATAAGACAGGTGCATTAACCAACTGAGCCACAGCGCCCAATCGGAGAGCATTTTATTGCAGGGATCAAAATCCACTCGTTATTTCCTCCTACAAAAGGGACAGCGTTCAAACATTTGTACCTCTAAAATAGTTATGTTATTCATTTGTATGCCCAGCATAATGTCTTACTGTGTTTTGTCACTTATTTATGTCATTTTCAGCCAGAAGAAACCTATTGGTCAAGTACAAATTCGCTATAGCTCAACATTTTGCATGGGTATGAATACTTTTGGTCTTAACTGTATATAATCCAACAAAAACAACACCATTCAACACTGGTACAAATTTTAAAAGGTATTGCTGACATTCAAACTCAGGATCTCCTGTTTAATAAACAGGCACTTTAACCAACTCACAAGCCACAGATATTATCCAAGTGAAAACAAATACATTCAAATTCTAGAACCTCTTTCAAAAGTACTGTGGCGATTCAAAACTCAGGATCTCCCCTTTACGAGACAGGCACTTAAATCAACTAAGCCACAGTGCCACAGGCATATTATACAAGCAAAAACAACATAATTCTAATGAAAAGGTATTTTTAAGGATTCCTGACATCCTGACTAAGTCAAATGATATTACATTCTTGCTTTTCCGTCGATGCAATGCAAAATGACATTGAACTATTTTTTGGGGAAGGTCTAATCCCAGCGCAACAATCAATAGCCGTCCCATTTCATAGATACTAGAGAGCCATTCTTTGTTGGTCAATCACAGATGATGTCGACAACATAGAAATAACTGCTTGCAAGTAATATGAGGTTTCCCAAGTGTTTTTTTCACTCTTGACTTTCATGGTGAAACCTTGAGACTACTGCATAATATTGCTGCAGAGAAATAAATGTTTGGCTTTGAAAATGGCATCTTGATTTTCAACAAAGCAAACATTGGATTTGGTCTTGTTCTCCACTCTGGACCAAAACAAAAATTGGCTTGGACTCTACAGGGTTTTACAGGGTTTATCTATTATGTTTTTGGATTAGTGGACTTGAGTTAAAAGAAGTTGAATGTTATGGAAGTTAATTTGTCCCATAATGATTTTCACAGTTAAATTAAATGTTTGGTGCCCAGCTCGGTACATAGGGTATTTGAAATGGTTGAAAGTACATTTGCAGTTTAACAACTCTGCCTTTGGAGTCTGCTCTACAAACAGAACCTTTTTTAATCATTAGACTGCGAAAAGTAGAATTTGCCATGAAAAACTCTTAACAATGTCCCTGCAAAAATGATTTGTTTTCTGCTGTGGCACTTGGAGTCTCTGGATGAACATAAATCCGGGAAGTGTTTCCAAATTGCGGGGCTGTCATCATGTTAATCTGGCTGATAAACAGATGAGTGAGGAATGCTGGTATGTCTACTGGTCAGAGCAGCTGTTGTGAGGCCCAATGCAGTGTTCCACATCGAGAGGTAGTCACACTACAGACCTCAGAGGAGGAGTGGAAGGACTGCAGTCATTGATTGCGAACATAGCAACATTGGTATAAAAACACAGACCCAGCTAAGCATCGCTTCTTCCTGTCTCCCTTTTATCCCTCCCTGGGTCCCTGCTTCCAGACCGACAGGCCCTGTTGATCTGTAATGGGCTTATAAACACGCGTTATTACCCCAGCTATGAGGCAGCATTTTGCTGATTCACCAAACCATACTGGCCACTAGAAGTATTTCATTTTCAACCTGGTGCGTAAAGATGATGATGTTTTGGATTGGATTAGGATTGATTTGTTGTACTGCTGTACATGGGACACAATTCAGGTTCCACTGGTGTTAGGCAGGGTTCCAGTCAGAGGAACTCTATGAACACTGATCATTGTTCCAGATAAAGATACTATATGAACACTGAGCATTGTTCCAGATAGAGATACTGTATGAACACTAAGCATTGTTCCAGTTTGAGATACTTTATGAACACTGATCATTATTCCAGATAGAGATACTGTATGAACACTGAGCATTGTTCCAGTTTGAGATACTGTATGAACACTGATCATTGTTCCAGATAGAGATACTGTATGAACACTGTATGGACACAGATTATTAAAATTGGTTGATTTTCATGTGGATTGTGAGGAGTCAGTTTCTGTAATAACATTAATTATCACACCTAATGAGAAGAAATGTTCAACTTTTGTTCTAAGTGATTATCTCAGCTACTAAATGTAGTCGAATGGCAAAGAATAGTATAGCAGAGTCCATAATTATGTCCTTAAGTGAAGGTCATCTGTAGGAAAAGAAACAGGTTAGAAGCATTTTACATGACTAAGTGGAAATGGGGAATATAGTCTGAAATTAAATATATTAACTCAGATATATTTACCTTCTGCCGTTT
Source organism: Esox niger (assembly GCA_016801105.1). Taxonomy (NCBI): domain Eukaryota; kingdom Metazoa; phylum Chordata; class Actinopteri; order Esociformes; family Esocidae; genus Esox; species Esox niger. The sequence continues at coordinate 24,175 of JACXGJ010001553.1, read as the reverse complement.
GAAGTAGTCAATTAGACAAAAAAATCTGTATTTGGCAGCAATAAATGCTAGCATTTGGTCAAATTTTTCATAACACGTTCACTGATCTATAGTTTTCATCTTCTAGGACACAGTGGGGAGGCTCAATCACTGGATGGTATGATGTTCAGACATAAATGGCATATCAAGATGCAGGGTTCAGATTCTTATCTACCACTTGAAGGAAGAAGGCACATCTCTCTTAGTTGTCCATTTCCCTCAGCTTGATTCAACCTTGTCTGGCTCTAAACTGTAACCACAGGGTCACACAGTTTCCTTTCTTTCTGTTGAGGTAGTAATGACTGCTGCAGTTCCAGTCAATTGTATATCAGAAATAAGGAAATGCAGGGGCGTGAACTGTTGATCTTCACTATAGAGGTGTCACACACACAAGGTTTTTACTCAGTTAAAGCAGAATGAAATTGCAACCAATCGGACAAAGCTATTCAGTTCATCCTTTTAATTATGTCTAATCATAAATCTACAGCATTATAAATTCCACACTTAACAGGCCAGGAGCTACATGTATTAAATGTTTTCCCGAAGCTCTGTCCAACTTAAGTTTACATTCAAAAAGTCACCTCCCTCCCCCACAATTATCTTTCATTCACCATCTTCAAAAAGCAGCCATTTTTACACAGATTGTTTGCTGTTCGGAATTGATACGGATTGGCATAGTGCCACCAACTATTCCTCGTTGTTCTTGAGCCGTACATATTCCAGTTAGTGGTGCTCATGGAGGAGAGGGAGGGCACATTGCCCCCCTAAAAAATAAGAACACTGTGAAATATATAAAATGCCCACCCATATTAAGATCATACTCACTCCAACACACCTGTACATGTAAATTATATTATGAAACATATTTTCACTTGCACGTATGGGCATATTTACAATGTTAATTCAAGAAATTCCACATATAGATCCTTTATATCATACCTCCGTGTTATCCTTATATGTGTTGAAAGAGTACTGAAGATTGTGATAATGCAAACTGAATGTAAATGTAACTGTTGGAACAAGCAGGTATGGTATAAATGGTGGAAAATCAGTATATAGGTCTTGATACATACAGACTGCTATAGTAGAGTATCAGAGCGTTGCATGTTATATATTGGTCTTTCAATGTGGTCCAAGAACAACTAATAACATTGGTAACATTTTCTCCAGAGTCTACAAAGCCATCATTCTACCACCTCTTCAACTCGTACATCTTGCAGCTGTGTATTCCTGGTGCCATATTTCTATGTCAAGTGAACATAGAGAGAGAGACCAGACGGTCGTCACGTCTAAGGCGCTTACAGACACTGTTTGTGTTGGTTCAGACTCCCTGACTCCCCTTGGTGTGCTGTAAATGACTATTTTGATTTATATTTGAAGGTGAAGCTTTGACTTAATAGGGAAACTCAATCATTTCATGATATTTTTCTACTTAAAGGGGTAACGTGTAATTTTTTGCTAGGTCCATAATATGTTGTCAGTAACAGTGAAGTTTTACAAGTTTATTCACCAGAAATGATGTGGGTATGCATAAGCACATTCCTTAAATGCCAAATTTTTATTGGTCAACAGAAGGTTGTCTAACAAACAATAGCAAACGGCAAGAAGTGAATTCCCTATGTCATTCTCTCATAGCTAAAATTCTACACGGTACACTCAATTTCACTAGTGAGATAACAAGCAATTAATAAGTTAGGGAGACATTGTGACATCTAAATAACTTTTTTAAGCATTCATAAATATTTTTTTAGAGCATTTGTATGTTATTAACCAAAAATGTCAATGTTTTCAGTTGTTGGTGTAATTCACCTAAAATTCACAAGTTAGTACAAAATTAGGAATATAGCCTTTAAAATATTAATCTGTAACCCCATATAGTATTACAAAATCTACTTCCAAAAAAGTGTAGAAATGGGTTGTGAGATTGTGCAAACATATGGTCTTTGAGAAAGGGAAATTGAAATGTTATACACAAATTGGACACGTTGTCAGTTGCTTTTACCACTAAGTGTTGAAACATACACCTCAGTGTTTTTGGAAACTTCTCCTGCGATATTCCAGAGGGTTGTTTGTTTCTGGTATGATTCCCCGATATGGTAAAATCTGTCTAATCACCAAGTTACAGAGCAAATATATTGAAGAAATATTTTGTCAATATTTTATGAGCAGTGAAGGAAGGTCATTCTGTCAAATATGTTGTATAAAAATGTAGATACATTTCACACAATTCATCATTTTGGAGACATTATTTACTGCCGTACTTCTTGCCTGGAATTTGAATAACCAATGCTTGAATCCATGTGCATGGATCTGATATTTTATAGACCATTAAGTTGAAAGCTTCTCTGGTGCTAAAGATTGTCATTGTCATGCTGCCATATCATAGATTGAGTTCTGGTAAAGAACACTGACTGTCTCTGTTCCACGTGTTCCACATGTGGGGAGCCACTTGTAGCTGGTGGCAATCAAAAACTGACCGTGGGCAAGTTGGTTGGCGCGGCCTGGTTGGTGTGCTTCCATAGCCAGTGTTTGCAATGATGATGAAGAAATAACATACTGTTGTCTGTGTCATGGAGTGGTTTTAATATAACAAACAAAGTGTGTACGATCCCAGGCTATCCGAAAGATGTACGATAATTGCACCGATGTCTGGGGAGGATGGGCACGCAGCTGCAGCTGAGGTATCAAAAGTAAAACCAGAATCAATGGAAGTGATAAGGGCAGGTTATGAGGCCATAATTGCTTTCATGATATGACCAAAGAAATGGAATACATCTCCGTGTTTCAACTGGCTGCCTTGTGGCTTGTAGCTCCATGGGACAATTTCCAATGATCAGACTTTGCCTGGGAGGGGAGTGTCGTCACCCTCCCTCTGACCGGTTGGATGCATGCAAATCTAACAGAGGTCAGTCAATTCGGCATGGCTTCCAAAATATTATTTGACGTGGAGATAAAAATGTCTAACCTTTACATTGCCAGGAAGGTGTTCAAAAAGTGCCCCTAACATCTCCCATTAAAACTCACAATTATAAATATATCACTAAAAAGGGTCTATTTTCAGACCTAGAACAAACGCTGCTCTGCATTATTCAGCGTGCACTCCCACAAGAAGACCTCCTGCTTCATCTGCTCCTTTATTTATGGACCAGAGTGGTTAAGGCGTGTTTGTGCTGAAAAGTTGTCCTTGGCCAATGTGAGTGTAGGGAGCACATTTAAAGTGGACATAAACCTCAGCACACAATAGTACCATCTGGAACAACAGCAGTTTTATGCATCAGCTCCTGGGCTAACAGGGATGATATATGGGGCAATAAGAGTGAGCAGTGCCAGTAAGGCCCAGTCTAGCACACATCTAGCTTCCTCACATTCAGCCACATGCTCACCACTGAGACTAGCATTATTCTGGGATGTGTGTGTGTGTATGTGAGGGAGTGTGACTGTGGTTAGTGAACCACAGTCATACCTTCCTTCGTACAAATACAGTATGCATATTTTCATCAGATATTTCAGCGAATGTTGTCCCTGTGTTTTAGGTTATGTGTGTGTACTGGATAAAAACATGACCTCCGGCCATTCACTGTCCTAGTGTGGTTGAGAGGTCTAGGCCACTGTCTCCAGTGGCCATGCAGTGCTTCAACATGGGAACAAAACGGACAACAGGTCTGTCCTCTGTCTTTCCTCACTAGATAGAAAGGTTCACATGACTTTCCTTGTTTGGGGCGGTGCACTGCTTTATCTTTATCTAAAATAAATCATGAATTTGTTTGCAATGTGGGACTTTTTAGCTGAAAATAGATTTTTGATGGATGATCAAGTGACTGGAGTGCACAATTCAAAATTCCTCTCAATATACTTAATATATTATTATAGTAATAATACTGTACGTCTCCACATTAGAAGAGATTGGATATACTACTATACTTCTGGATTACATGTCATTTTATATAGTATTCCCCAGGATTGGAAGTTTTTGGATATACTATAAATCTGGATTGGAAAGAATTGGATGTACCTTATCTTTGAATTAGATATAATAGGATAAACTATTTCCCTGGATTAGATATAATTGGATATGCTATGTCTCTGGATTATATATCATCAATTTTATTTTGCCGACATTATATATTTTGGGGTTTTCAATCATTGGATATTATATTTCTAAATTGGTTGTCATTTAATACAGTGTATCTATGGATTATAATATAGAAGACTTCACCAGATGCAGTGTTTCGCTCCCGGGAACTTGACCTTAATTTCTCAGATTACTTAACAGCTCCATCAACTGAGCAGCATACTGTATGCAACCTCTAAATGACTTCCTGTGCTCAGTCTGGACCTGGATGTTTGGTTCTGGTAGAATTCCTTTGAAACAATGCCACACATATGTGTGTATGGGTCGAGTCTGTGCCAGACAGTGTCTGGACAGCGTGGGGAGTCTGTCTGCTTTGTTTTGTCTGCAGAAAATGAACACAGAAACAGGAAGTGGGCTATAGCAGTGGTAAATATCTTGTCATGAGTATGACATTGTCAACTGACTCCAGAACCACATGAATGTGATTTATCACTTTACAATCCTGAACTAGTACACTACATTTTTTCAGATGTTGTTATTATTATTATTGCTGGTCTCACGTATTGGTTTCTTTGTAGCAATTTGACCATAGCGGACCTGATTCGCACAGTCTCCTCTGAGCAGCTGATGTTGAGATGTGTTTGTTACTTGAACTCATTGAAGCATTTATTTGGGATGCAATCAAAGGCACAGTTAATTGCCTATTTCAGAGGTTCTTAACTCTAATGAACTTATCCTCTGCAGTAAAGGGAACTCTGTCTACTCTTTTCCTGTGGCGGTCTTCATGAGAGCCAGTTTCATCATAGCGCTTGATGGGTTTCGTGACTGTTCTTGAAGAACCTTTCTACGTTTCTGATTTTCCAGTTTGACTGGCCTTGATGTAACTCATTGTTATCTGAATTAGATTAGATTCAACTTTATGTCATTTAACAGTACAAGTACTGAACATCGAAATGCAGTTCTAACCAGAACTGGAAATAGAGGAGTGCAGAAAAATTGACAAGAATGAGTGTATGAATACACAAGTAGAATATATGGGTGTGCAATTATTGCAATTACATTACATATGGCAATTCTAAAGTTTACAGAAAATGTACAGGTATTAAGTATAATTTATGTATAAGTGTGTTAAACAGTTGTGGCAATTCTCAATGGCATTCTCAATTTGAAATCGAGACAAATTGAAGGAGTAACGTAGCATGTGCAACCGAAATGCAGGGATAGCAGCAATGAGGTTCCCGAGGTAGACATGTGTGTGTAGCAATAGAAAATGCAAGTACATTGGCATTTCTAAATATGCAATGTGCAATGAGGGGAGGGTTAAGGTGCAAGTTCAAGTTGCAAGTCGGCATGGGCAAATAAAATACAGGAATAACCGCAATGACACGTGAACTGAAAAATCTTACCAGACTTCTCCAGGAGTGCAGGGGGGGTTTATAGTTAGTGATGGGGAGTCACAAGAGTTCAGCAGGGTTACAGCAGATGGTACCGTCCCCCTGTACCTCCCATGTTATGAGGAAATACTGATTTAAAGAGTCAATTATAACCAGACCATGTTATGGACAGAAAGGGATGCTTCAGAAAAAGGTCATGTTTGTTTTATTTAGTTAAAACCATTCAATTCTTACCTGATGACTCTGACTAACAATATAATTAGGCCAGTTGCACATTTCAAAGACACTACTTTTCCCCTGTGGTAACTGATATACTCAGCAGTAGTATCATAGGATAGTCCAGTATTGAAAGTTAAAATGTTGTTGTTGTTGTTTGTGTTTTTGTTATGGTCACCATTGCAGGAATTGCAGAAGCCTTTTTTGTCAAATGTCATTATTCTTTAAGGATATTGCATTCATTTCTGTAAGAAATGGGTGTTTACACACCTAGCCAGCAATGCATATAATTTGTGTTTTTTGTATAGCGGCTACCCACACATGATTTCTAGCCCAGAAATAAACATAGGGCAAGTCTGACTCACCTGCACAAAGTCTGTCATGTTATCACTTTCTAGGCTCTTTCACCATCTCAAAGCCTATAATTTGTCATTAGCTATTGTAGATTTGTTAAGCTTCGGTAGACATTTTCAATTACTTATTTTTCATTTTAATGTTGATGCATTGCATTATTTTTGTCATGAATCTCATTTATTTATTGTATTACCATAATGAGGTATAATATGGGTAAGATTGATGAAAGGTCCCCCTAATTATACCTGTGAACTGCTTGCAGAGGTTTCTCTGACAGTACTATACACTAGCTGTTAGGATCTGCTGAATGAGGAATAACCAGATTTTCCCCTACTCTCCCTCTCTCTCTCATTTTTTTCTCTTTCTCTCTTTTTCTTTCTCTCTCCCTCTTCTTCCTTCCCTGCCTTTCCCACCTTCAACTTTACAATATTGTTTTTCTTTCCTCATTTCCTCTTTTTTCTCCATCTCCACTCTCTCTTTCCGGACCTCTGCTGCCCCCTGCTCCTGCTGCTTTGCGCCTCCTCTTCCTCCAGTGGCTGCTCCTCTGCCTCCAAACTCCTGCTCTGGTTCTGCAACACTAGGCCGGTTCCTGTCTAGTGCTGCTTGAAAACCTCTCAAGTGAGTCTATTGCACACCCAATTTAACCCTCAACCTGCTGTTATATGTCCACAGTCTGACCCTGGCTGTCTGACAGGCTAGTTCAAGTTACATGTTTTATGGGAAGGGCCTACATTTCGAACAATCATTTGACATTCTAACCTTTTACATCTACAACCCTGTTTCCAAAAAAGTTGGGACGCTGTGTAAAATGTAAATAAAAGCAGAATGCCATGATAGAAAATAATACAAAGAAAACTTTTTATTGTTTCTTTAAAAATAGTTTCACACTTAGAATTTTAAGCTAGCAAAATGTTTCAAAAAAGTTGGGACAGAGACAACGAAAGACTGGAAAAGTTGTGTAATGCCCAAAAAAATTGGAAAATCACAACTTATTTGGTCACTTGGCAACAGGTCAGTAACATGTTTGGGTATTAAAAGAGAGGATGGGTCTGTCAGATGTGAGGATGGGGAAGACTGCGCAGACAGATGTGCAACAATTTAAGAATAACTTTTCTCAACATAAAACTACAAATCGTTTGAGGATCTACATAATATCATTAAACGATTCATAGAATATGGAGAGATCTCTGTATGCAAGGGAGTAGGATGAAAATCAGTATTGGATGACTGTGTTCTCCAGGCCCTCAGACATCACTGCATGGACTTAGGAACACTCCCGAAGACCATTGTTTGTGTCGACAGTATGTCACTGCATCCACAAGTGCAACTGAAAACTCTGCCAATCAAAAAGGAAACCATATATATTATAAACAATATCCAGAACCACCTCGCCTTCTCAGGGCCCAAGCTCATTTTAGATGAGCTGTGACAAAATGGAAAACTGTCCTGTGCTCTGACAAATCAAAATGTTTTATTATTTTTGGGAATCATGACCACCACATCCTCCAGAATAAAGAGGAGAGGGCCATCTAGCTTGTTATCAGCGCACAGTGCACAAGCCAGCATCCATAATGGTATGGGGGGGGCATTCGTGCACATGGCATGGGTGACTTGCACATCTGTGAAGGCACCATTAATTCTAAACAATGTTAACAGGTTTGGGAGCAACGTATGCCCGCATCCAGACAAAGTGTTTTTCAGAGAAGGCCTTATTAAGACAATGCCAAACTGCATCCTGCATGTATCACATCAGCATGGCTCCGTGCTAAAATAGTCAACCCAGCGTCCCAACGAAACAGGGTTGCACAGTGCAAGTGCAAAAGTCTTAGTCACCTGAAAGTAGAACAGAAGTCATTTTATGGATTGTAAAGGTTATTTGTTAAAATACTAATAATTAATATTATATTCATTTATTTACATATATACAGCTCTTGAAAACCACTGCACCTTATTCTTTCCTTTTCAAAACGTTTTGAGTGAGAAGCAGAAGTGTTCAATGTGCAGTTATTATTCACCCTTCTGTTCCTCACTCAAAACCTTCCTTTTCAACTTTTTGGAAAGGAATGAAAAGGTACAGTGGTCTCTTACATTTTTCCGGAGCTGTGTATATTTTTTCATAAATAAAATTACCCAAGTCAAACACTTTATTTCGACTCCCAGGTGCCTAAGACTTTTGCACAGGTCTGCATATCTTGTTTTTCTAATGTCAGATCATCCACACACAGTTGCCCTTCCTAACACTGGGGTCATGCCGAGGGTGTAATGACTTGCATCAGTGTAATGGTCAATCTATGTAATGGTTTAATGTCCAATTGCTCACAACGAAATTACCATTATCTGTCCTTTAAAAATGATGTTGATCTGTGTGGTTGTGTTTGTGTGTGTTTGTGTTTGTATGTGTGCACCTCTCCTTATCTCAAGAGATCTTGAAAGAATTTCTCATTACTGGTCGGTCAGCAAGATTGGCTGTTGAGGGTATTGAGCAGCTGAATGGTCTGACTGCTAAGTGCTAATCTCTTTTTGCCTTTTATTCTGATTCTGGCAACTGATGCGATTCAATGGGTGTTACAGTATCTGCTCTTCCACAGAGGTGTTTGTTTGGATTGTATCATAAACTCTGGATTCCATGCTTTTATAGGTATTTCACTTTTCTTAGGATTCCCTGACATCCTGTTCAACAAGAAGTACTTACTGTTCAGTATTGTTGTTGTTTTCGGAGCCCGGGTAGTATGGTTGTACAGTTCTGTAGTATTGTTGTGTCCATGTTAAAAAAAAATCTGTATTATTACCAGAATGGAGATAATTAAAGGAATATATGAAGAGCCAATACCATCCAACAGCAGTGCAATGGTTTTACCAAAATTATTATTGAGAAAATTGGAGTGTCTAGATCTAACCAGTCCAATGACTTACAACTCCGGAAATAATTGAGACAACTGCACCTTTTTCTTTCCTTTCCAAAAAAAGACCAAAAGGTAGGTTTTGAGTGAGGAACAGAAGAGTTAAAATTAAGAGACCACTGCAAATTGAACGCTTCTGTTCCTCACTCAAAACCTTCCTTTTCAACTTTTTTGGAAAGGAAAGAAAAAGTGGTCTCTTAATATTTTCTGGAGCTGTTAGTCTTTGGACTGTATGTATGTTATTCCATTATAACAGCTTTTATTCTTACACTGTATCCAGATAAATAACATCTGGATACAGTGTGGAAGTTGGCCTACAAACACTTTCTAAAGCATGGGTAGCCAAATTCAGTATTACAGTAGAAGCCTGAAACATGTTTTTTGTCTCTACCTGCTAGTTATTTCCACCCACGTGTCTGAATGAATCGCTGAGGATAGACATGTTCCTAGCCCTGTTTGAAAATATATAAATGTCACCCTTTGAAAGTGAATACACAAATTGCATCGGAGGTTTTATGTCATTAAACCTCTGATGCAATGGTCTGTACAGCTCCAATTTCAGTGCATTAAACCAACTTATACCTAAAAACAACATATACCTATGTCACAGTTTGAGGACCTTTTAAGATCATTAAAGTGTCAACCTCACCCAGCACAGTAGGAACATATCAACCACTTATATGCAGAGTAAGACCTTTTCCACCCACCAGCCAATGTCTTTGTCTTTTCCCTTTTCTACTTCTTTTCTTCCTACTGCTCCTTCTCTTGCTCCTTCATCTTCTCTTCTTCCTTCTCCTCCTACCTCTTCTCCTTCTCCTTATATTCCTCCCCATTCACCCTATGCTCCTACTCTCCTATTCCTTCTTCAAACCTTGTGGAAGTTGAGCGTTGACATAGTGATTGTTTCTCGCAGTGGGCTTGTCTCCAGTGGTATTTTAATATGGAATAGATGTCATCCATCCTCACTATATTAAATGAACTACTCTTTGAATCCATCTGCTCTTGGGGTTTCAAGTCACTGAACCCTCAGTTTCTCTTTCTCACTGAACCACTTAAATAGTCAAGATCATAAAATGCCATTTCCCAGTGGAATAAGAGGACTTAATTATTGTTGTATGTGGCCATGTCTGCCTGGGGTGCTCTGAAACATTGTGTCACAAAGAATCCATTTAGGCTAGTTACCGTACAGCTTTCAGGACATGTAGAATGTAGATTTTCACAAATCGGCAGTGGTTGGAGCATTTCGTTTTGTAATGTTTGACTGACAGACTTGATAGAAGACACCAAGACACAGTGGTGCAGATTGCAGCGCCATTTACAGAGCTATAAACATAATGATTGTCATAGCTCTTTGAATGGTACTGCCATATGTACTAAAATACCAGCCTGATCCACCGAATATCAACACGTTCCACGGACACCTGCACTCCTCTTTATAGGAGGCAGGACCAGCTAGCTGCGCCTGTTCAGAGTTTACCAAGTCATGTTGTTGATCTGTATTCTGTCTGAGGATCCTGGCCACAGCTCACCAGTTCTCACCTGTACTTTGATTTTGTTTTTTTAAATGCTATTGATTAATATGGTAAAATATTTGGTAAATGTCTAAGGCCATCTGAAAAAATAGTTTCAAGCTGTTTGTTGGGGCAGAAAGGGTTTATGTGTTTGTAAAAGCAATATATAACACTATATGACACTATATGACTGCTCAGTCTTAGTCCTGGAAAGCCACCATCCTGTAAAGCCACCACCATGTTACATCTTTAAGAAAAGCATAGTGCAGCCCCGCTATATAACATTTGCATTGATAGAAATAAACATTTTTAGCTCACAGCAAATAGCATTCGTTATTTTGTATGTCAAAATGATATGCTCTTATGTAAAGTGTATAAATGTTGTGGTAAAAAATAAACCAGTGTCTTTTAGATGAGGATTGTACTGCTGGTATGGTCACACTCCAACATGAATTGCCCAGACACTCCAACATGAGCACACATACATCTGTTATGTCTTTAATCGTCCTTTAGAACCTGCTTCCAGAACCTTATTGGACATGATTTAGAAAGGCACATACCTGTCTATATAAGGTCCATCACTTACACATTACATGTCAGAACAAAAAACAAGCCATGAAGACCAAGGAAATGTGTTACCAAGCAAGAAGGACCTTTGTCAGGAATAAGAACCCAGTGATTGCCCTAACAGAGCTTCCACTTTTAGTAGCAGTGATGGCAGATCTTGTCAAAAGGACAACTTTTTCTGCAGCACTTCATCAATTAGGCCTTCATAGTCAAGTGACTAGATGAAAGACTAACTCATGCCATTGCTACGGCAAAGCTTGGTAGCGGGAACATCATGCTATTGGAATGGTTCTCAGTTGCAAGGGATTGAGAAAGGCATGAGGAATGAGGCAAAATATAGAAAGGTCCTTGAAGAAAAAAAACTTGATCCAATGTGCACTGGCTCTCTAACTGGTGGCGAAGATGAATTTTTCAGCACATCAGCATCCTGAAGCACACAACACTGGAGTGGCTACTGGAGTGGCTTTATAGTGGCTTTGATCCTTAAATGTCCTTGAGTGGCTGAGCAAAAGTCCGGAATTGAACCCAAATCAATATCTGTGGGGAGACATGAAGATCACCGTATATATGTATATGTCCACAACCGTTCAGAAGTTTGGGGTTACTTGGAATCACCCTTGTTTTTTAATGAAAAGCGTCCATTTAAATAACATCATATGGATCAGAAATGATAGTTTATAGAAAGACCCTGATAGATAACCAATACATTGGTTAGGAATGGATCTGTTGAGACATTCATTTTTGTAAGGTTTTAAAGTAATGGAGTTTTGTAAGAGAATTTAATGCAGAAGAGAAGTACTGTAATAAGTGCACCTAGTTTTGACCTTTTGTGCACCTAGTGCACCTAGTTTTGAAGTACCTTTTGCCTACAGTACCTTTGGATCAATGTCTTTTTTAATATAGGTTATAGTGGGCTTGCCTGTCTCAAATGCTATTCTATCCTTGAATGAAATAGCTGTATTAACTTTCACCTTGTTAGTGCATGGTGTAACTTATGTTATTGTAACAGTGAGTACTTTGACCACAAACTGAATGGCACTTTTCAAAGCATCTGTACGGTACCAGTTCTTTAAATTGGTACTGTACAAGTGACATGAAATAACATTTTACATAATTGTATTTTGATAAAGATTTAAGAACCCAAGTGTAAGCTGACATTCAGCACATGCTCTGCCAGTTATATAGAAAAGTAACCCATATAATGGTAACATTGTTGAGCCGTGAAGAAGCTTTACCACAGAATTCATAGGAAAGTGCCCTGTCTGTCTATTTTAATCTTAAAGCCTGAGTTGCGTTTTTCTTTAACTTAACATATGACTCAAATATGTTTGTCTTACATTGTCAATGCATCACATAAATATGACAATTGTTACCTCTTCAAATGGACTGTAGGAAGTAACTTTTTTCTAGATTGAAAATATAACACTGTGGGCTGTGTTGGACACCATCCAGCTGCAGGTTTCTTGTAGAGCCTGTTGGATTTTAGAGTTATTCTTCATTTGTGTGGGGTCTGTTCATTGTCACTGTAATGTATTAACTATGAAAAAATGCATAAACTCTCCGAAATACAATATGTGAATGAGATGCCATACCAATGTCTTAGATAGGTTTAAAATGTAACGTTGTTTAACTACACCACCAATCCATACTGTGGTGCAATACTGGTTTGTTCCATGCATGTGCCTTTTGAGAAGTGTACATTTGGTAAGATTTTTTAACACATACACATACAGTGGTCCAAAAAAATTCCACAGCTGTATATTGCATACAAATTGCCAGTTGTAGCTAAATGTTAATGAAAATATGTTCTATATTCCGTAGCCTCTGGAACAAACAGGTGATTTTGGTTCTGCTCTAGGACACCGATCTAATATATTAAGAGTGAGGTCTGTACACTGTGAGACAATGAGGGTGATATTTTTTTCCCTAAACAGTAATAAAACTTTATAATTTATTCATATCTTTTGGATTGAAAATAAGCAGAGAATTAATTAAATAGAAAAGATATCGCCATTTTTTGAATTATTTTGTAGAATCTGCTTTCTTACACAATAACAGTAATGGACCGTTCATTGTCTGATCAAATTATTTTCTATTATTTGTAGGGGCGAAAGCTATGTACAGTTGAAGTTGGAAGTTGGATGTTTACAGCCAAATACATTTCTGTTGTTTACAATTCCTCACATTTAATTCCCTGTATTAGGTCAATTAGGATTACCACTTAATAAAAAAACGTGAAATAACAGAATAATAGTTGATTTTTTGGGTGGGATCAGAAGTTTACAGTACATACACAAGTAGTTTGTTGTATTTAAAATGTTTAACATGGGTCAAACCTTTAGTTCAAACGCTTCCACAAGCTTGCTATAATAAATTGGGGGAATTTTGACCCCTTCTTCCTTACAGAAGTGATGTAACTGAGTCAGGTTTTTAGTCCTCGTTGCTCGCACACACTTTGATAGTTTGGCCCACACATTTTCTGTAGAATTGAGGTTAGGGCTTTGCGATGGCCACTCCAATACATTGACTGAAGCGATTTTGCCACAGATTTTGCCACTTTGTCCATTTTGGAATACCCATTTGTGACCAAGCTTTAACTTCCTGACTGATGTCTTGTGATTTTGTTTCAATATATGGTGATAGTGTTCTTCAGCTTGCAAGCCACACACTTTTTCCTCCAAACATAATAATGTTCATTATGGCTAAACAGTTAAATTTTTGTTTCATCAGACTGGAGGACACTTCTCCAACAAGTACGTATGCTCTTTGTCCCCATGTACAGTTGCCTTAGTAGTCTGGCTTTTGATGGGAGTTTTGGAGCAGCTGCTTCTTCCTTGCGGACTTTCAGGTTATATTCGGTATAGAACTTGTTGTACTGTATATAGATAGATTTGTACCTGTTTCCTCCAGCAACTTCAGTAGATTGCTGTTGTTCTGGGATTGATTTGCTCTTTTCACACCAAAGTACAATCATCTCTAGAAGGCAGAATGCATCTCCTTCCTAAGCAGTATGACTGCTGCATGTTCCCATGGTGTTTATACTCCCATGGCTTACTATTGTGGTACCTTCCGGCATTTGGAAATAGGTCCCAAGGATGAGCTAGACGTGGAAAGATCTACGAATATTTTTTCTTAGATCGTTCTGATTTCTTTTGATTTCTCAATGAGCTGAGTTTGAAGGTAGGCCTTAAAATACATCCACATGTACACATTCAATTGACTCAAATTATGTTAATTAGCCTCTCAGAATCTTCTAATGCATTATTTTCTGGAATTTTCCAAGCTGTTTAACTGCATAATCAGCATAGTAAAACTCTGAACCAATGGAATTGTGATATTGCGAATTTTAAGTGAAATAATCAGTCTGTTAACTGTTGTCAGTTAACATGAAATCTGTGGATTGTTGGAAAATTAGTTTTAATTATTTCAACCAAAGTGCTTGTTAACTTCCAGTGTCATCTTAACTTGACTTTAGCCTTATGATTTGACTTTCTAATATTCTGTTTTATTATTATTATTAAACAGTTTCAATATAACAAGACTTTTGTCCACATAATAAGGGAATTAAGTCAAATAATCACTAATAACATGAAATCAAAACATTCAAGTCCTTGGTCTTTAGAAGAATGGTGAAATTAACAGGGTTAAATTTAGCATGGTTTTCCAAAATGACATGTCAAAAAGCTGATGTGCATGTTTTAAAAATGCAATATTAAGGCCCCATTTTAATTTAAAATGTCGAGCAGATGCTAATCTCGATGTAATATTGAAAGATACTCTGCAGTAATACAGTAGGTCTTCTGTCTCCATGTCAGATGCAGTTTTTCCATCAAAGAAACAAGTCAGGAAGTCAGGATTTCACTACTACTTCAACAACATCTGACACTCAACAAAAAAGATAATCAACCCTCACAAGCTCGAAAATGTTAATATCATTATATTCATCGATTAAATAAAAATTCCTCCACAGCAGGCTTGCCTGTGTGTTAGCTAACCTATACACCCACAGCTGCCTGCTGGCATTTTAATGCCTTACTGGCTTTCCGCTGGCCCTGATTGTGTAGGTGTGCGTGTTTGTATTCATCCGTTCAGCCTGCCAGGGAGCAGTCCATATCCTGGCCTCCCTGAGAGGTCCATCGCACAACTTGACTTCTCATTGTGCTGTCAAGCTGGCACCGGGCCTTGTAAGACGCTCCCTGTATAATACTGTATGGGCCTTATGTATCATGTATTGTATCATTTAAAGTACAATTTCACTATTTGTCAAAGCTGTTTACTCGTTTTCTTAACTTCAGCCACTGAAGTTGGTATTTTTTATTTAGCCGGTATCCTCAGAGAGACATAAGATCACATCTCTATTATGCAGGTCATTTTAACACCCCTGCCGATTGCCCCCTATTGCCCTGACTGTCCCCCTTTTAGAGAACGTGGAACATAAGTGCTAGGGATCTGACATGCTGTGTATAGACACCCTACCGGTGCCCTGGTATAAACAATACAGGTTGGAGTAGATTTGTTTTTAATAGTTTCCCTCTGTTACATAGAAAATGAAGAGTGGAATTTGCTAAATTTCAGATAACAAAGTTGCATGCTAATATTTTCAATCTTCCTACTGAGCTATTTTCAAACCGTTCAGTAGGAAGGCTTAGCCCTCAGCTTCTTTGTTATACTGTGGATTTTTCTTTCAATAACGTTGCAAAAGAAATCTTAGCTCTGACATCACCCAAATAACCAGCAAAGATAACTGGATCTTATTATATTCTTTCCTGGCCCCTGCTTTCTGAATCATTTCATTTCACTATTTCTATTTTTGTAACTGATGACTGTTTAGTTCTTCTCCAAACAAAGTTGTTTAGCCAAAATGTAGCTAAGAAGTTAAAACCATTGTGCTGTAAATTATGAAGGTCACTGTGTTTCAACTGCCCTTCTCTACCAGAGGAGCCATGCATGCATACAGGAATTCCTAATGGATTTGCCAGACCTTGAACTCTCATTTTTTGCGACTGGCAGTGTTCTGCAGTACGTATGTATATGGAGTTGGTTGTTTTCTGTAACACTCTGTAGTGTGTTGGTTTCCCCACTGAAGCACTGTGACTGTACCACCCTGTACCATTGGGGACAGGTGCAATCTCTGGCTGCTGTGGGGGTCACATCTGAGTGGCTGTTATGCCAACAATGAGTCATTATTAGATATAAATGAGATAAGACTGGAGTTGGATGTCACATGTCTAAGATCATCCACCACCAGGTATCAGTATACAGAGCAGGTGAAAGAAGGCATACAGTGGCCAACATTTTTGTCACCCTTTTGGTATTCACATGTGTATCTCTTTATTTATCAGTTCAACAAAACCAAAATATCAGTTTATTTCACAATATCTTAGCTTATCCCAAATCTAAAATGGCCCAGGCAAAATGATTGTCCTCTTATACCAGTAAATAGAAATGATTAGGTTTTAAGCAGGTGATTCTGCTATACTTTTCTATTGAACTGTGGTAAGCTGCAGTTGACAGAATTATGAAAATATCAAATTTAATCAGTTTAAGTAAAGAAAATGGCTCAATCTTCAAAATTGCAGCCAAATAATATCAAAGCTATAAGTTTCCTATAGACCTGCTGTTCCATTTTTCACCTTACATAATTTTTTCCATACATTTTCGGCCCATACTACTGTAGCCAAGCTCCTTGGATGTCATAGATTCAAGGTGACCTTGCGAGTTCTAACTGTTGTACAAGTTACAACAGTTACAACTTGCAACATCTGCCTCCAACATAATGAAAAGGTGTTTTCTTGGAGAGTCTTGGACTCTGCGACAAAAGAAGCCTGATTGCAATTAGCCAAAACACCTTAACATGCCATTATCTTTCAGGGAGAATCTCCTGGGAAGAGATTTGATTTTTTGCAGGATTTTGGTAATGCGTTCCATCTCAGATACCAAGATGAATCTTTGAAATAAAATGCAACCTTCCCCATAGTCAAACATGGAGGAGGTCCAGTGATGTTGTAGGGTTTCTTTGCTTACTCTGGTAATGGGAGTTTTTAATGTTTACTTGGCATCATGAAATCAGAACACCAAGGCATTTTGAACAGCCGTGTTAAACCCAGTGTCAGAAAGCTGGATCTCCATCAGAGGTCATAGGTCTTCCAGCAGGACAGTTACCCCAAATACACTTCAAAATAATTTTGGGATGGTTCAAGATAGAATGCTGGAATGTTTTGGAGTGGCTAGAAAGATCTAAATCCTTCAGAAATAGCAGTTGGAAGACACCCAGTTTGCATTAGAAGAGAGGCCAAAACTGCAAGAGGAAGCACTTGATTGCACTTATTTCTTTAAAATGACTACCAAAGATTGATATGCTACTAAATATTCAGTATAGCTTGTCAATCATGTTGTCATTGTTGTTTCTGTTTACTTTTAGATTTAAAAGGATATTTTAGGGCGGGAATGCAAATATTATGTAATATCAACAGTTAAATCAAGCATGCTGGGATCAAATATAATGTGTGTCAAGACCTCTCTGACCTACAGTAGTGTCTGACTGACTGTAAATGTGTGCACTTCTAGGCTTGTATATCCCCCAACTTACTGCAGTGCATAGCATATTTCATAGCCCATTACTGGTTCCCCAGTGATTCATGCTGTTTGATTATGGACAAGACGTTAACATTTGTTCCATCAGCTCTGGCCCAGATTTCTGAACAAATCTTAACCAGATATAGACACCTACTCTATGTTTAGGGTCAGGTTTTGGCCAATCTGGATGTCTGCGGATGAGATGCAGGCCAGTGAAAACAAAAATATTATTCTGTCAATTAGCCAGGTGGAAGATGCTGTTTTGGTCTGCTGTTTATCAAAAGGTGCAGCTATGTTTTATTTGAACAGTTTATCAGTAATGTGTTGTTGCAAACACATTTTATTGTGCACTACAGTACTAAAGCCCTGTTGCTTGGCAGAGTAGTCAAATTGAAAAGATGAAACTGTGAGCATTCAACCCAAATGTATCACATAAAAAATATCATCTCACAATTTATTGTTCTTGCTGAATTTCATATGATCACTGTGACAGATGCTTTTGTATTTCTGTGTAATTCAACCAAGTTGCATATAACAATGCACCAAATTTGCAAATGACCTGTTGTGTTATAGAACCCACAAAGTATAGTGCCAAGAAAAACTAATGCTGTGCCATTCAGAATGTTGATGTTTCAAACAATAAATAGTTTACAGATCATAAATGCATGCGTTCTTAAGAAAATATGAATGTGTGCAAGCTGCATGATTTCAGAACATATTTAAATGTGCAAAAGACACATTTAATTCCAATCAAAGAAAAAATGATGCCTAGAACACCATGTTTATGAAATAACTGATTTATTGGGCTTTGTTTACTTGAAGGGGCACCATGTAGATTCCTGACAATAACATGACTTCAGTCCTTCTCGTCTTCCCTTACCAAACAAAACCGGTATAGTACTTGCTAGTCCAGGGTGGTTTAAGGTGGGAAGGATAGTACCATGATTGTCTGAAGTTAGTATAATGAGATTACAAGTCAATGCAAACTGTTAAAACAGATCAGCAACCGATTTTGAATGGGGAATATGTCAGTCACTGATTTATTTTGTAAAAATATATTTCTATATACTTTGAAACATTAAATTAAAACTGCAGATTGCTTTATTTTATGCTAATAATATAGTACAAATCTTAAATGTTGCCCCTATGTCATTACATAAAATATTGTTTGGAAATGAAAAGTGATCTTGCTATTTTACAACATTTTAATTAATTCATACATAGTCACGGTGATATACCATAAGAAATACAGCAAAACCTAAAGTAATTCAAATAAACATATAATATATTACACAACATGAACCCCCCCTTGAACCAAATATGTTCACCATCTTTCAACCAAACCCTCTTTAAAAGTCACAACCTTGACTGTACAATGCATTTTTGTGTGAATAATGTATCTGAATGTTGAGAACCGATATTTTCAAAATGACATTGATTGGCACACTAAAAAAGTTCATATGTATGCTTGCATAGTTGTGTAGATATTTTGCTGACCTCACCAGGTTGCTCAGTGGTCAGCGCAAGTCTGTATTTCTAAGATATAAATGCATACCCTCATGAAAGTGATTGAGATGAATGCCTTGTTATTGTAAGTCGTCTATGCCTTATTGTTAGTCACACTGGATCAGACTGTCTACTAAATCGCAGAAGTAGGGAATGGACATACCTGTCCAACAGAAGGAAATCAGTCAGACAGATGACATGCATTTTAACCTATGGTAGCTTCGTAAGACTGTCGTACTCTCCTTGTCATATATCACTTCTCAAAGAAGCTCAGAGTAAGGGGGAGTCTGTACAATCTGTGCATATAATTGATTACACACATTCTGCATTATAAATGTACCTAGGTATTTCCAGCACATGTAATCCATTAGAAACAGTGTCACTGTCTTCCTTTCGGTCTGTGGGTAGTTTGTACCACTGCATTTGCTCGACCACCGCAAGCAGGATATTGTTGGGCTAAACACTGCAATGTGGCAGCAATTACAGATTCTGCTCAATTGGAAAACTGCAGCACTTCCCTTAAATCTCGGAACATTAGACAGTTGTGAGAGTTTTTTTAAAGGTACATTTCACGGCCAATTTCTTAGCAGGATTGCCTTTGGTTTAGTTGTTTATGAACAGCTCGTAATGGTTTTAATGCCTGGCCAGTGCTGATGGGCTCACACAGAGTCAACGGTACAAGAGTGAAAAGTTGTATTCAGTTCAGCGTGAGCAATTTAGTCCAGAGATTCCCTTATAGTTGGTTTCAAAATGTGCATTTCAGTAACACTTAAATCTAAGGCATCCCTGCTTCAGTTTAATGTGTATTAACAGAACAGCATCAATTGTTTTTCATTGTAATTAGAATTGTTGTAATCTCAGACAAGTCTAATGTCTTGTGGACGTGGGAGGGCAAACATAACTTTCTAAAGTCAACCACGGAGTCAACAAGGGAGTCAGCCACAGAGTCAACAAGGGAGGGGGACTTCTGCAACATGTTCTACCCAGTGTTGCTGAGAACAGCCAGTGCAAATGCCATGATCACTAATCTGGACTTGTCTGAGTGGGGTAGTAACTGGTCTGGCATCTGGGCACTAACACAGACCCTAAATGTGCTTGACCCCTAATGGCAAACCACAGGGGTTTTCTCATGGGCATTGAGTGCTCCTGAGTGGTCCAGTCAAAGTCCCCATCATAGATCTGGATAGACGTGTCATCTCTGCACAGTCTAACTTTGGCTTTTGTAAGACCCTGTTCAGTGCCCACAGAGATAGATGAGGCATCCCTATTTACAGGAGTACCAAATAGCACACTCATGAGGTGCCATTGAGCCAGTCTCTGGTATCCCGGTGAAATTCCCAACCTGATGAAATTTCTATCATGAACAGCTATTCATCCCCCTTGCTTCTAATTGACTTCTATCAATCCTCAGTTCACCTCATATCTGATGCATGGTGTGAGTTGTGACAGGATTTGGTCTTGGGGATGCGTGGCCCAAGCGGGTGCCACACACTGGAAAAAGATGATGTGCTTTTTAAATCCAAATAATCATCACTGTTCATTTCAAATTGTTCACTTTTTTTATGATTGGCTAATCCCTCCAGATTACTTAGTTTAATTTTTGATATTGGTAATACAAATGTTTAGGGCATTTTAGACAGTTTAGGTAGATCAGATAGTAGATCAGTTGTGCAACTCAGTTGGTATAGCATAGTGTTTGCAGCATAAGATTAATGACTACAGTTCCCATTAGGGGCCTGCACTAGTAGTCAGTACAAAATATTACTACAGTAATCATAATGATAGTGGAATAAATCTTAATGCTGTGGATGGAATTTAGCAAATTCTTTGAATTTATAATATACTATTATCTTGAAATTAAGACACTGGACGGGTCACAATTTCAACAAGCAAATGTTTTGAATATCTTATATTTTGGCATGATTATAATGTTATTTAAAACTAATTTTCCTCAATTTGTACAAAGCTACAAGAGATGAATAGTATTTGGCAGAACTCGGACATTCTCTTCTTTGAAATTACTATGCTACATTTTTGTTAGGTTGGATACCACTAGAACAAGATGTTTTTCAAAAAAGCTAAACATTTTCTTACTGAACTCAACATATTGAATATCAACTTACCAGCACTATATGAATATTATTCTGAATCCACATAATGTGAAAATACAGTATATTGGTAAACAAATGCCTGTTTCTTGGCAAATGCATCTGATCAGGTCTAATTATGGTTTGATTTAAGACATCAAAAACAGACTCTGAATCATTGAGTTAATAGGAGCTGAATAATAGCTCAAAAACCACTTCAATCACAAACACAGTGATATTATTTTTTGTAACACTAACGTCTCATATTAAGTGAAAGAGAGGTCAAATTGGACCAGGCTTTCAATCATGCAGACGTTTCAGTGTGTTCAAGGTAGTCTTCTCAAATAGGAGTCTCATAATCTTTTCTCTGTCTTGACTCAGACTTACTGTATATTGTAAGAGCCGTATATTTTCATATTTGTGCAGTTGGTCTGAATATGGCCATTTAAAATACTCTGACTACATTAAGTTTATCACTAATCCTTGTTGACAAGTTAGGGTCGGTATTTAGACTCCTTTATGTCGGTGAACTGCAACCAAGGAAAAGAAAATGCCAAATTTCCGCAAAGCCAAACCGAATTTACTGTAATCCAAGACCTTCTGTATAGCCAGAGTGCTTGAACCTGGCTGCATAGGCTAGTGCTGCTGTCTCTGCAGGCTTTTAACTGACTTGACAATTCCTCTTTCAAAGACTACAAGTTAAAAATTATATATATATTGTGTTAAAAATATTAATATGTCCTTTGTTTATTCTGTGTTGTATTTTTTATGTGTATAATCCACTATATATCAATATGTGTTGAGGAACATGATTGATAATCATGTATCACTTTGAAAGTAATGTTTAAAACTTTAACATCTTTTCAGGTATGCTGCCCTGCACAATGGAAACCACATTGAACAGGAAAAGCAGTCATTGCAAAGAGAGGACACTGAATCTCCTGAGTCCTGCTTCTGAGGTCCACAGGGTCAGACAGAGGAACACCAGCCCATGCAGGCTGTGACAGGGACTGGGTGAGATCCAGCCCTAGAGGGAGCTCATTCAAAAACAGCCTCTTCAACTAAGAAACAGCCAACTCTACAACATGTCCA
The DNA here is from genome assembly GCA_016801105.1 of Esox niger. Classification (NCBI taxonomy): domain Eukaryota; kingdom Metazoa; phylum Chordata; class Actinopteri; order Esociformes; family Esocidae; genus Esox; species Esox niger. The sequence goes on along the minus strand of JACXGJ010001553.1, from coordinate 1,882 downwards.
GAATTCATTCTTAGCAGCTGGATTTGATTATGGACTGTGTAACACTATAGGGTAAAAAATGTTGCCAAAGCTATTTGATATGAACATTGTTTTCAGATATGTCTTTCCATATTTCCTTTATTTAGAAATGGGGAAAAAATCACTTCAAATCTCTTTGATCCACTGTAATGTAGCTCTGCTAGAAGATGGCTGCTCCAGTTATTCTTAGTCTCATCTGACCTAAAAGTAAACGTTTCTATAAACTTTATTGATTAAAGGAGCAGCCATTTACAGGCCCAAAGAACTCATAACCCTTAGAATAAAATATTATAAATATTCGGATTAAAATGAAGTTCATTTTGAACTTCAGATCTCTTATCTCTGCCTGTTATTGGTGCCCTATACCTAATCACTAGCAGCCTTGATCCAATAACTATCCTTTGATGCTTGGCATAATCTTCAATGATAGAAAGTAATTGCACACACCTAAGGTTTGGTATGGTATGAAGTAATTCAGCCCTTGACTGGCTCTTGAAGTGCATTATTAGCTGATACACCACAGAAATGATCCATCCCTTCCCTGCCACTCAGATGTCTACAAAGATGGACGATGCAATAAGATGGAAATGTTTCGATAAAGAATTTTTAAAGGTTATAGTTGCTGAAGCCATCTAATCTTGGTCACAGTATTTTGCCTCCTGATGTGTGTGTTGGTTGTATACTATGTGTGATGTGTGTTGACTGTTTTGTGTGTGTGTGTGTGTGTATACATTTTATAAAATTACCCTATGAACAGCAAATGCCTTTAGTCTAGCCAACAATTGGTGTGGTTGAGAGTCAATGCAAGTAAAACATTTATTTTTTATTCATATTAGTTTGCGTTAGGGTTTACCTATTATTCACTGCAAACGTCAATCATAGATTACCCACAATTTGTTTTCCCCCACAAAATCATTTAAACCAATTTCTTATACATTACTAAAACTAAAAACATGCCAGAATGTACTACGACATTCATACATTTTATATTCATGAACAATCCAAGGTGTACTTTAAATGTATATGTAGCACTTAAACCAGTGTTTACCTGAAATGTAAACATTAGCTTGTTCACTTAGGATCCTAACCTGTGCAGTTTCAGAACAAACAAATACACTTGCTGAATCCTTGATAACAAAGGTGCCTAGGTTGTTTAGAAGGCATCCCCCACAAAAGCTAACGTTTCATTTTCTATGAGTCACCTAACTCAGTGGGTCAATGGTGCTATTTCCTTTCCAAAGCACTGGTGATATTTCCCCACAGAAAACAACGTAAAGAGATCAGACAGTCATACAGAAGAAGATGTAGATTACCAAATGCATTTTACCCACGCATCCATCCATTAAACACAGATTCAAGCAACAAATATCATCTAGTTAAATTTAATAGAAAGTAACAGAAAACAGTATGTACAATGTAGATGTTTCTGTAATATAGGTAAAAAATATATTGAATTCTAATGGTTTCTTCTGATTAGGGTGTCGACTGTGTTACACCGTTACCAGTAATATTTAGCCAAACGTCATTACAACCATCCTGTCTTCCACCTTACAAAACCAAAATGTTAGTCACTCACTCCTTCATACTGTCTTAAGATGTAATATTGTTCTTCAAGAAGAAATATTTTTTATTCACAAAACATTTATTTGGATAATTGTAGATTGCAGGGTTGAGGCCCATTCAAATTGAATGTTGTAGGGCATGAAGAGATTCATATTTATATTTTTTTTAAGTAAAATTATATAAATATATATATATATATATATATATATATATATATATATATATATATATATATATATATATATATATATATATATATATATATATATATATATATATATATATATATATATATATATAT
>JACXGJ010001552.1:68649-81196 GCA_016801105.1 Esox niger | reverse complement strand
AGCGCAAAGATGGCTAGGGGCATAGCCAGGACATGACAATTCAAATGAAATGCAGTACCATATTAACTTTAGGACGCCTCCTTGTTATGGCAGCGTAAATTACATACAAATATTATTTTTTATTAAAGGTAGTAGGCCAGATGTAGTAATAGATCAGCAGACAGTGGTCAAGAATTGCTTAAAAAGGAGCTATAAGTAAAATTAAGGACTGAAGTATCCTTTCAACAGGACGCCTGAGGACTTTTCGGGGTAAATAATGGATCACAAGACCATAGATTCACTGAATGCTTTAGCCCAAACAATATGTTCACTTTAGATGGCTGGCAGCAACCCAAGTCTCATGAGGGCAGCCACTGGCTGCCACTTCCACTGACATCATCTCGCCCCTCGTTGCACCAGCCAATCAGTCACGGCAGTCCGAGAAAGGATCACACAAACCACACACAACATGCAGGGTGTGTGTTGCCTAGCGATAAAAAACATATTAAACACTAAAGGACTTCTAAACTGATGTTTTTTTCTTACCTCATTAAATAACAGATCTTAAGTCTTGTCCTTTGGCACTCCTCTCCCTGGCAGTCACGGTATGTGGGGTTATGTCAAGGACGGTTATGCATGTGTTCAGAGTCCAAAGCCCTGTTACAAACGGACAGACATTCCCTATTTCCCAAAACTAGCTTTCACCTCCCAAAATCAACAACAAAACAGAATATCTCATAAAAAGCAGCTTCACATTTATCAGTCTTACAAAACATTTGCTTTCAAGAGGAATAACTAAAATATTGAAAGAGGAACGCCCAATATCTGGAAATCCAACCATGGAAGGTCCGGCCATGTGATCAGCCTCTCCACCACTACATCTGAGCATTCTCCAAATAATTGTTACTCAAGCCAAAGTTTTGCCTCAAACCACTGAAATCTCCGTCTTAGAAGAAGCTTCTGAATGACCTTGGGCAGGGAGCCAGATCTGTCCACAATCACCTTCAGGAACACACATGCCTTTCTGCTTACTGAGAGATCCAGTCACCAGTCGGCAACCGATCAGACAAACCCTTGCCTTTTCTGTGGTACTGTGGAACTCTCCTTGCATAAAGGGTCAAAGTGGAAACTTTACGACGGTTTGAAACCTATTTAAATTGGTCTTTCCATCTCTTAAGAAGACAAATAAATATGATCATGCGTTCACAACTCCTGAGATGAGTAAATGAGAAGAACAGTATATATTGTAAGAGAGAGAGACAGACACAATGCTAGTGTTCTGGGCCCTGGACGGAAGTGATTAACAAAAAGTGGAAGAAAGTCAGTGACATCAACAAATAAAACCCGGGAGCAAGATTGAGCATCTCGCATTAAATTGGTCTTGCACTCCCTTCTGCTCAGACTTGTTTTCCTGGAGCCCATTCTTCCTCCCAGATTTCGGGGCAGGAGTGCCTCCACAAGGGGTGGCGACCAAGTTGCGATCATGGGCCCCATTTGGCAGCCCCAGACCAGGTGGCTCTCCCTGGGATTTTGGCCGGACGATGATATAGGAGAGGTGGTAGTCGTGCCACATTTTACATATATATGAGCTGCAACTACATCACGCAGCAACTGCTTGAGGAAAAAGATGAGTAGTGTTGACTAATGCAAAAGCAAAAACTTAGTATAAGGGAAGAATAGCGCCTTTGTGTTGTATCACATGCAAGGGGCTAGGCAAAAGCTTTCCTCTGAGGCAAGTTCCTGATGCAAGGTACATTAGAATTTCCCTCAAACTAATCGTAGGTTATACATTTCTATAATTTCGCTAACATCATGGTTTGGTTGGAGGTAGGGTAATCCATTATATGATTCCAGATCTGAGGTCACGGGCAACTTTCTGAAGCACCACCTCTGTATATATTAATCGAACCACCAGCAGAGAAAAGCTGGGTTCATCAGTCATCAGCGGAGAGCCTTGACATAAAGGCAATTCATTCATGATGTCTTTCCATGAAACAACCCGGTTCTGAGAAGACGCTCACCTCATGTTGAGTGCTTGTCGTAGGACGACGAACGTGTCAACAAACCACTTAGTAGTATGGCGTCTCCAGAAAAACACTGTCAAGGACATCGTTCATTGATTTTGATTAAAATGCACAGTCATGCCACAGTAAATAAATATCACAGAGGAACGAAACGGTTACAACCAATCCAGGGTTGCGCTTGAAGTGGTTCTGTAACATTGTTCTCAAACGCTCATTCACTTAAAGATGCTCTACAGATGATTTGCCAGTGGTAATGAAAGTAATGGTCATGAGCCAAAACGTGTCGGTTTTTAAACTGCATCACCTGTTTTGTACATATTTTACAACCTGACAAAAAAGGTATTAAGACCCCAGAATCTATAACGAACATGCCTAATTCTTACTAATGTTTTGAGTGGACAATCTACATCAAGCCGGAGCTGTGCAATCATCGCCACGATGTGTACTGTCATATATCTGCACCACGCTGAAGGTTCATAACCATGTATGACCAGTGGTGTTGATTGGTCTGGTGTGAATCCACATGGAAGGATATATCATGAGCAGCTTTCCAGCCAACTCTGTGGACGTGACATACCAGCGGTGCATCAGCAGCAGGGTTCGTGGGAGCTGGTTGTTCTGCAACTCCCCATTGTCATCTGTGGAGGGGAAAGAAACCTTAGAGAACATGTCCTGTATCTCAATTTCACATCCCTGGTTTCACACCAATCAGTTAACAGACACAATGGTCTCCTATCACCTCAAAAGATATCTCCTACCATTTTGGACCTTGTTTGTGGTAGAAATGGTAATATTGGGTTACTCTGATGGATCATTTACCAAAAGACTGGATGCAAGCTTCCAGTAGCGTGTCAAGGGAGGCTGCCTTCCCCAGAGTCGATGATCCCATTGTCCCACGGGGCAACATCTCACAGCAGAGACGGGTTCACGCCCCCCGAGCAGGAGAACACATGGTTCAGCTCCACACCTGGAGGTCAGAAGTCAAAGCCTTCTCAAGAGGTCTCTATGAGGAATAAACACACATCCATGCATATAGAGTTCCAGCTAAACATTGCTGACATGGCTTCTTAGAATTCCTGTAAAACACATGCAGAGCTGAATATGGATGAACTCATCTGAATTCTGTTAATGGCACCTGCTGTTTGGACTGCGTGGACACATTCACACTAAATCGACCAGATTTTCCAAACATGGTCCTTGGTGGCTCAATCAGAAGACCGTTATACGTTCAAATGTTGTGGCTTTGATTTCCACTGGGGCCACCCGAAACGTATGCATGCATTAGAACAAGTCACTTAGAATAAATACATGGCATGCGCTATATTTTAATAATCATCATCATTATTATTATTTTCCATTATTCATGGATGCCACCAGGTTTTTAATAAACTCAAGTGGCTGGTGAAAAGAGGTGATGTAATTGCATAGCCTGCTCAGTGCATGCCCCTAGCATCATCTTTCTCTCCTCAATCTTCTCTCCTCTCCTTCCCCAATACCGCCCCCACTCACAGCACGTCTCTTTGCAGGAGTGTGGCCGTCTTCTGACAACTCCCATAGCAGCCATACATCATTAATGACTTTCTGACGTGCTCAATGCGTGATAACACTGAGAAAGCTCATGATTCCAAATTGTATAATTCTCTTCTGGCAGTGAGCTGGACAAGACTACCTCTGTAAATCACGCTAAGGAACAGGGTTTATGTAACCTGGTTACAATGGGATTTTTTTCTCTGTCTGTGAATGTCAGCAAATACATTATCATCGCTGACAACAACTATGTTAAAAAAGCATTTCACTTTTGTTTCATCTTGATGTGAAAGAGTTTCTCAACCTGACTGAATGTCTATGGGCCAAGTGAAACACTAATCCTTGACTTGGTTTTTGTTTAATTAGCTCTTATAGATGGCTATGGCTAAGGTACGTTTTCAATTTCGTTTAGCCTGCATTAAGGTGAGATACTACTTAATATCAAGTTGAAAAACAGTCAAATTCTCCTTCATATTCCAGCAATTCTAGGATGTTATTCTATGACAGGGTTTTTAACTCCGGCATTCGAGGGCAGAAATGTGTCTGTTTTTTATCTACCTGGTAGTTAATACTCAGTGTCCAAGGTGTGAATCTCTCCTGATTAAAAAGAGAAGATGAAAACCAGTGTGCTTCAGCCCTCCAGCACCGCAGTTGAATAACACTGTTCTAGGGTTTTTGATTCCCAGATTAGACACACAACAACAACGGCTGAAATAGCAGGGCGAGTTTTTGGTAGTGATGACATCAGGGGTGGCGTCACTGGGAGGTTTGGTTGGTTGTTCTGGAAACCATAGCTGACTGGGATTGGTTCAGATTGGCCTAAGCCTCGAAGCCAAACAAATCATCAACTATTGTATAAGAATGAGTGGTGCTTTGTGGGAGCAGGGGACCAAGTCCTTGTTGATTTGGAACTTGTTAATGACTCTGTGTGTAATCTGTTGCTGTTGCCTTGGTGAGGTGCATGCATACAAGCTGTCATTGACAAACCTTGTAATTAAATGTGCAACACCTATGTCTATATCTGAAGTAGGGAAATTGGCTATGGTAAGGGTCAAGGCTGGTGAGTGTGTGTATGTATGTATGCATGTGTATGTGTGAGTCTGGAAGTGCAGTCTTTTTCTGGAAATGAACCAAGCCCTTGTCCCTTGACTGTAAAGAGATTAGTGAGCTTAATCTATCAGCAGACCATCCAAAGGATGGCCACAGAATGGATGCATTCTGTACTGACTAGCATGTGCCCCTTGGATTGGATTTATCTTCATTAGGGTTAAGATGGATGCCGTTCATGGCCGTGCATTTTGTTTTATTTAACTTTTATTAAGGCAGGGATTAATTGATGGCAACGTTACATAATTAAGGCTTGGTGACAATCATAAATCAATGCATTGTCTCTGATTGCTTTAGTGGCTAAACATCAATCAACTCTGCCGTGTTCAGGTCCAGCTATCTACTTCAGACCTATCTCAACCTCCCACATAGGACAATTTATAACAAACTGATTCACACCAGGTGTACAACAATTGGTATACACCAGGTACACAATAAACAATGTTAATAACATAATAATGTACATGTTTTCATAAATACACAAATATGTTAATAGTCTATGCAGTGGGGAGATCAAATGCATGAGAAAGATTTGATCAAAATTCAACTCAGTGGAAATAATGTGGGCTATGTGATTCCCTAGCCAATAGCTTTCCTTCACTGAAATGAAACAGCTGATGCCTAGAGTGGAAATGGACAGCGTGGCAGATATGCCCAAACTTGTTTAGCTCTGATTTCAATATAGTCGTGTGTTAGGGTCAGTTCTGCCCCTTAGCATGACTTGTTCTCTCTGCTTCGACAATGGGCAATTGTCTCTGGCTGTCGTATACACACACACACATGCACGCACGCACGCACGCACGCACACGCCCATGCAAGCACGGACACACACGTTTGTTTGCTTTCCCAGTGGGGACTTGAGAACTAACCTTGACCCAGAAATCCAATCTTAATGTCAATAATATAACTTTTTGTGCCTAAACTTACCCTTGCCCTCATGCTGAACCCTAACCAGTAATGCGTTATTGTAAAAGCAACCACAAATTTAAAGTTTACCGAACTGTACATTGTTCCCCTAAACCAGAAATCACATGTGGGGTCCTGTATCATCAAAATTATACTATTTTTCATCTTTGTGTGGACATCAGGTACCCACAATTAGACATATATATGGATTACACACATATTCGTACATACATACAAAGCAAACATACAGTACAAGCACAACTGGAACCCAACCTTCTTGAGATGTTGTTGGTAAGGGCTGGTGATAGCCTCAGTGGCTCCCAACCTTTTTCAGTTACTATACCCCCAAAAAGATCTTGCACTTCTTAGAGTAACCCTGAAGTACCCCCTCATGTGAATTTCACTAGTAAGCCTATGGTGTCATTATTGTTTTCATGTACCCCCTGTGGAGAGGCCAAGTCTGGAGATGTACATAAAGCAGCCTCAGCCTTTCAAGCTTGTAAAAGCTGAAGCCTTTCCAAATCTAGTCACTTGATGGTAACGCTAATGTTTGCAACACCTTCACCTGAGAGACCCTGTAGGTCAGGGGTGTCAAACCAGTTCCACGGAGGGCCGAGTGTCTGCAGGTTTTTGGTTTTTCCTATAAATTGGTTCCCAGTTCAGACCTAAACAACCAGGGGAGAGTAGAAACTAACCAATGCGTGACCTAATTAATCAATCAAGTACAGGGTGAGAGCAAAAACCTGCAGACACTCGGCCCTCCATGGAACCGGTTTGACACCCCTGCTGTAGGTGGTCAGATTAATACCATACTTCTACAAACACAGCAGGTACCCAACCATAAATAATATGACACATGACACTAAGTCGTTTTTTTTGCATTCCCCTCAGGCGAACAAAATCATCCCCTACTTTGGTGTTTTAAATAGACATGACATTACTGGCCTTTGAAGAGTGGGGTCAAATGTAGCTGCTGATGTTAATAGCGCCCTGTGAGTACTTAGATAAAATGTTTCATGCCACAGGCCTTGAGCTCCGAAAATCCAGCCACGTGAGCTCTGAGCAATCTGTTGTGTCAGAGCACCACAGCCAAATACCTTCCAAAAACCTCTTCGTATCAAAGATGTCCTCCGACCAGAGATAGACATGCAAGGATCAGGAGACAGCCTCGCAGGTCATTGATGTGCAGGAAGAAGCCTACAGCTCCTCACACAGCTCAGCGTGAAAACCTTGCTGCCCTGAGCGGAGCATCCATACCCTCAGGGGGACCTAGCTTAATGGAGAAATGACTTGGTAATCACACAGACACCACTAGTCCTACTCTGCCCACGGTCACCTGAGGATTCCTTCAAAGCCTGAACCCAGCTGACCGGAGGTCAAGCGGTATGAGGCATAAGATTCAATGTGGCCGAATTAGGCATAGACAACTATTTCGCACTGTAGGTTATTACTTGCGTATGTTTAATGGGAATTGATTAACAAAGAAAAAATAGAAAGAGAATATCTGGAATAAAAATTAGCCGTGCTTGACTATACTCTGTACCACCACTCACACAGTAACAGCAGCGAAACAAGAAAGTATATTCTGATTTAACACAAGTCTTTCCAGCAGGCAGGGGAGGAAATGGAGCATGTCTTTTGACGGAAAGGGAATATACTGTAATATTTATGACATAATGCTTTAATTCTGCATTTTCATGTTGGACTCGTTACCTACGATGAACGCCTCAAACAACTTAGATAGGTGGACTTGAAGTGGATTTATATGATGTATGTTTATGTTCCTATTTAGGGCTTGAAAGGGGAAATCCTGCAGAGCGGCCATTACACGTTGCTTTGTTTAAAGGAAACCAAAGTAACTGACCAGATCCCTAATAGATTGAAAGCCTCTGGGGTATATGAAACCGTTTGGTAATTCAGAGCTGTGAGAGGTCTGCATTTTTCCACATTAAAACTGTTTGTATTCCAAGAAAGCATGTAGTGTCTTTTTCTGAACCAGTTGATAGATGGTAATATCTGTCTCTTTCCCATGTAGCTTTACCATTATAAACATATCAATTAACAAATGCTGTGATCATCATAGGCAATCTCGCTGTTATACATATTTCAATGTTTCCAGTTCTTAAGAAAATGAACGGCCACTTTAGGTGTGGTATGAAACACATTTCTATTGTTATTTCCTGTTATCAGGAGAACAAAATGCATCTACTAAGTTCATTTCAATACTTCCACATTCATATAATACATTTATCCAAACACTCCTAGCCAGCCACCATTCTGAAGTCACGGAGGTTACTTGGAATTTCTCCTACGTGAGACCTGAGAACGTGAAATGTGTAGACAGAGGAGTGAAACAATAAATCATTATCCTCCTCAAAATCATTGACGTGACATCACTGACCTATGACATTTATAGGTCATATAAATAATGTAATGTCCCTATGATGACTATCTTGTTGAATCATTTACATACAGGAAGGGGTTTCGGCAATCTGGTCAGAATACAGACACAGTGGACAGATCCGAGACATATAACAACATATGTGGATCCATGTGTGAAAATCTTGGGGCAGCTCGATATTGGACAAAATCTGGAAACAACACACACATTTGAACTGGTCATAAACAAGACTTAAGTGATAACTCCCAGTTACTTAACAAGCTAGGGAGATTGTATGTGCTCTGTTCTGTGCCTAATGTGTGAGCAAGCAGGGCGGGCAATTTAGGAGCCTCTTGCTCTGTAAATGAGTCAGGCTCTGTTGAAGAGGGCAGTCTTGCAGGTACTGAGCAGTGTGGGATTGAGGAAGCGGCAGATGGATGGAATTTCAATGAAGTGCGACCCGTTCTTATCTGAGGCGATGACACTCCCCTGGTATCAGGGTCTACATTCTGAGCATAGCAATTCATCAGCTTTCACTTCTCCCCTTGAGCTGATACTAACAGAGCTCACAACGCGGCCCGTGTCTCATCCCACATACAGTGCAGCCGCGAATAGCATTGGGTCACACCAGAGATAAATTCAGGTGAGCATCAACCCAAGTCAGCCAAAAATGACACGTTGGAAGCACTAACGTAGCATTAAAGCGGTCCTTGGACACTGACTATAAGCACTACAACTACTCTTCTAGTGTCCTCACCTTGTCCTGACCTTGCTCACCACCATCCCAAAAAGGCTTCACCAGATACGCAAATAAACTTTCAGACTTCAGAGTAGCAGAGCAACAAACAGGTATGGAAAACAGTCACAAAAGCCCCCCCCCCCCCCAAAAAAAAAACATTAGCTTACTGCGGAAACTGTGAACACGGCAGGGCTAAAGCCAGACCGGCAAACTGACGAGCCAAAGACCGGTGACTCTGCTGGAGCTGACGTTGTAACTTTCCTTTAGCATGACCATCTGGATCCACCAAGTGGCTGATTAAGTGGGACACTCAGATCCACCTAAACAGCTGGACTGGCCTGCTCTCAGTCAGACCCATTCACTAGAAACACCAGCGTATGGGGCATCTTCTCTTATGTTTTCCGTGACAGGCCCACTTCTATTGTGCTTTGCTCTGTGCTCCCTTGCTCTCCGTGTACTGGGCAGCAGCTCACTCCTGTTAGACCACAGATTGTTTGGCTAAATGGCAAGCAGACTTCCTCCTATTCTTTCCCAACTTAGTTTTCCTGCCTCGGCCTGACTATTTCCCTGGGCTGGACTAAAAATAGGGCCCACACAAGGTAAAGTGGAAAAGAGCAGGGCAGGAAATGTGTCACAATAAGTTTAAGGGGAGGGGGTTGTTGTTATCCCACCCAGCACCTCTTTCCCTCTCTCTTCCCTCTCTCTCTGCTTTCAGTCATAATTTGGTCCTTAGCATTAGGAGCCCGATCCCTGTCTCTGCATGAGTAAAGACAGAGGCAGCATGGACCCGGTACTTAAGGAGCAAAACCATCTTGAGTCTTTAGAGTGTGTGTGTGTGTGTGTGTGTGTGTGTGTATGCTGTCAAGCCAGCCCCATTTGATGCTGCACACATTGTTTTGTCTCCTACAGAGTAAAAAATATCCCCTAAACAAAAGCAATGACTGCATATCCTGTCACTTAGATATGCAAGTGACAAGCTAAAATGGGCCGTGGGCTTGTGAAGCAACACTACATTACAACTTCTTAGGAGGTGTTACTTTCAAGGTTTGCCGTACTATCAAGATGTGCTTTTACGTTAGCAATACTGGTGACATTTTGTTTTGTAGTCTTTTTGAACTTACTCCTGACAGAGGGAATATTGTGTTGATTTTTCCACACACTGGCATCTATTCAAAAATCTAATAAAAAAGTTTTGGTAGAAGTTTGAATGACATTTTATTCCTGAAAATAACTGTTCTGTGAAAGTCGCATCATTATTCTCTAAGAAGTGTAAGAATGGCTATAAGAATGGATTCAAATGATTAAAATTGATACATGTGTTTACCTTTTAGTTAGTTTTCAGTTAATTTGCCCTCACAGAATGTCACAGAATAACAACCAAAAACAAGATTTTCAGATTTTTTTAATGACTTCTCTACACTCGTGAAACGACATTATATGAAATGTTAAATGATATTAGCATTGAATTAGAGAAAAATATAGAATATCAGATTGCACAGTTAATTGGTGAAAGGTGAAAAACCCTGTTGTTTCATGCCTGAAATAGACAATTAATCCTCATTTCTCCAAGGTAATTTCTGTACATAAGAGATTTGTACAATATATAGCTCTGGAAACAAATAAGAGACCACTGTCCCTGATTCTTTCCTCTCCAAAAGAAAAGGAAAGTTTTGAGTGTGGAACAGAAGCAATCAATTTGCAGTGGTCTCTTAATTTCAACCCTTCTGTTCCTCACTCAAAACCGTCCTTTCTGACTTATTCAGAAAGGAAATAAAAAGCTCCAGTGGGCCCTTAAATCTTTCCAGAGCTGTATGTGTTTTTTGGTAAATAAAAAAAAAATAGTTAAATAGAAAATGTCACAAGGCTGATATATTTTCAAGGGAAATATATCAAGTCAAGGGAATATATTTTCAACAATATATTTTTGGGATATGATAACCGCACATAGTGAAGTGTTCGTTACGCCTTAAAAATCAATAGCTAACTTTTTTTTAATAAAAGCCCTGGCATTTAGTCATGCCCATCAACTACTGTATATGGCATGCTGACATGCTTAATACAGTAGTATACAGTAGACATGTTTAAAAATGCTTCAAGCTATGTTTCTGTAGTAATGTATCCATAACATTGTTTCACACCACTTCATCTACCGGGTGCCATCTTAAACTGATTCAAGTATGCAGGTGTCTGTTTGTTTTTGTACGGCGTGTCTTAAATAAGTCCCTTTGACTGCCATAAGGATTTGTCAAACCACAAAAAAAAGGTACCCCTTGTTACATTTAGTCTGTCACAAGCAGTGAATGATGTATCGTTGATTAGGCTACTTGCTTCTAATGTCAGACAAAGTAAAGGAGCCTCATAGTTACAATAAATAGTTGTCTTCACCTTCGCTACAGCTGCCTGACAGATGAGTGGTTTGCTGGTCTGATTCTTATAACATATAAATGGGTGTAGCTTACAAATTTATGTGATACACACACTGTAGGTTAAATGGGTTCTTACTCTTAACAATTCCATTCTATAATGATGTCAGACAGGAGAAAGTGGATCAGACTGAATACGCACATATGTGCATGCATTTTACATGTCTTATAATAAAGATACAGCCATGACACTTACTGACCAGATAGTAGAGCAATAACAAGCCATTTGAAAATAAAAACTTTGCTTAAATTGCCACAAGAAAACAATTGTCTCAAGAACCCATAAGGTCTGCCATTATGGATTTTCCAGCATTTAGAAGTTTACAAAATAATAAAATAATAAAAAATACTCAAAATGGTACTCCAACACTGAATGGCCAATCAGCATGAAACATCTATGGACAAAGGTCACTCAACACAATGCGTTTCAGATTGGCCAATAAACATTCTCATGGGCATTGTTACATAAACCTGTATTGTAAAAATACTGTTTTCACAAAACAATCTGGTACACATTGCATACACTGCCAGGAGAACATATGCTGATACAGAATTTGCGATAGGAAACAACCATGTCCAGCTGGTGGAGTGAAGTCTGCCAGGTTATCTAAAGAGAAAAGCTAACATTTAGGCCTCTTGCACTTTTAACTAATTCACTAACTGCAATTGGCCAATGCAGATTTTCAGACTTTTTTTAATGCAATGATGGACCACTTCATGGACAAGCAGGAAAGAACGATGGAATAAAACACATTTGTGGAAGAGCACTGTTGGGCCAGACAATTGGACAAAAACCTGTAGAAAATAGAGATATCATTTGAATAAAGATCAGACATCAGTCGATCTGGACATCAGCAAGAACACACGTCAACTGCAAGCAACGTGTCTATTGACTTTTAACGTTTTTATTCCTTCTAACATGTTCCTAATACTGTCCAGAATGTATAACACTGCTCACACATCCTACTACTAAACTACTCTCACATCCTACTATTAAACTACTCTCACATCCTACTATTAAACTACTCTCACATCCTACTCCTAAACACAGCAACACCCTCCTTACAGAGTATCAGAACGTTCTCTCCCCCAGTCAAACTCTTGGCCTGCATAGTCAATGAAACACAGACACCCCCTGTAAGAGTGGAACGAATGAACACTGCCAGTCTGCACATGCACAAACGGGAGTGCGTGCGCAGGCACGCACGCACGCAAGCACACTATAAATAGCTCCAGAATTTACTGGAAACAGGAGCTTCGGCGCACGGCTGCTCTGCAAATAACAATCTGTGTAGCCTTGATAGAGATGGGGATGAGAGGGGAAGAGAGGGGATGAGAGGGGATGAGAGGGGATGAGAGGGGATGAGAGGGAAAGAGAGGGAAAGAGAGGGAAAGAGAGGGAAAGAGAGGGAAAGAGAGGGAAAGAGAGGGAAAGAGAGGGAAAGAGAGGGAAAGAGAGGGA
>JACXGJ010001552.1:40046-68549 GCA_016801105.1 Esox niger | reverse complement strand
GGAGGGAGAGGAAGGGAGATGGGGAGTTAAAGAGGGACAGCAAGAGATATAGTGGAGGAGGAGAGAGGAGCCCTCTCCCATGTTAGTGATTAATCTCTCCCTCAGTGGCCTGCTGGGCATAATTAACAAAAACTGGGAGGTGCAGGAGGAACAGAGAGTGGTGGCGATCAAAGAAGAAGAAGCAGAGAATAAAAGGAGAGAGAAAGATACAGAGAGAGAGACAGGAGGCCCTGTTAGTAAAGGTTAATTATTGAAGGGAGACATAAGTGTATCACAGGCTGGTACCTACATTACACAGGTGAATACATTTTAGAGGAGGTAGGACGTAGTCAGACACTGTACTGGAGAACTGAGTCCGTCTGCATCTTGCTCATGATGTATGGCATTATTTGCAGCAGTGGTTCTCAGCTCTGAGCCTCAGGACCTGAAGAATGGCTGGTTTACATTCTGGACCTCTTATCAGGGACTGATTTATGATTTGGACACAAAGTGAATGCTGTTGAGTTCCAGGTAGTTATTTTAGCTGAGAACAACACAGACTCTGATCTGACAACTGCTGTAGTGCAGTGGGGTCTGTTGGGATTTCTATTTCTCAGTTACTCTGGAAAGTTCTAATAGTAGAATGCAAAGGATCCTTTCAGAGCCATTTACTGTGTAACTGCACAGACATTTCCAGATCAACTAGCCAGCAAACTTTTTGTCCTGGCACCTCAAAGGAGCAACTAGCTGCCCCCAGCTAGGATAGTGGTGACTGACCATCTTAGAAAAATATCTGAAAAGTTAGTTTTTTAGAGAGTACCAAAAATAGTTCCACTCTCACCACATCTGTGGTATGCTGTCTTTATACACTTTGTTTATTATTTGTATGTTCTTCTTTCCATAACGGATTTTCCCGATAACTAATCATTTGGATGCACTCAATACTAAGTTGTGTGGATGTTTCAGCCAGCTTCATTGTAAGTTGGATAAGAGTGTCTGCTAAATGACTAAAATGGAATGTCAAACGCAGATTGATCCTGTGACCCACTGACCATCCTTGAAATGTCTTGAACTTGGAGGGCAATTGTGACACATGATTTAAAAAGAGACACACCAGTAGAGCCATAGATCTGGGTAAGTTCAAAGTTCCTGGGAGCACACTGGGCAGCATCAATAAGAAATGGAAGGAGTTTGAAACCAAGACATTTCCTAGAGCGGGCCATCCAGCAAAAATAGCCCACTGTGCTCCTAAGAAATTCCAATGATTTTTTATTACCTTCCCAGAATGTTCTCCTTTGACACAATACTCTTGGAGGGCTACTGAGTGTTTCTTGGACTTCATGGCTTGGTTTTTGCTCTGACTTGCACGTTGAAGTGTTGGACCTTATACAGACATATGTTTGTCTTTTTAATCACTTTTTAAAGTTCAAGAAACAGCTCAAGGATGATCACAGAACACAGGATTCATCTGGCAAAGGATCTGATTCCTTCAGTTAATTGGATATTTCAGTTTCCAGGTTTTAATACATTTGCCCAAATGTGTAATCATGTGTTTTCGCATTGTCATTATGGTGTACTGTGTGAAATTGATGGTTAAATATATATTTAATCAACAAGGAATTTTGTGTAACACAAAAAATTGCAAAAAAAGTGAAGGGGTCAGAATAGTTTCTGAAGGCACTGTAGTGTTTGGATTATTTCAAACCTTCATAAACAACTGTGAATGAATGTGTTGTGTTATGGAACTATCTACTGCAGAGTGACTCTCACGTCTGTCTCTTCCTGTTCTATTAGCAGTCCTGTGTTCGTAATGACACTTAGGAATGTGATAATTAGATTTGAATCTTGGTGTGACTTCAATTTAGTTTTTGCCAGTGGTGTTACAAATAATGTTAATTTAGGCTGAGGTGTGAATTTTGTCTTGTGCGTCTACACATACATTAGGATTCACATAGAATACTTATGCTGAAGATGTGTAGTCATGTTAATCTCACCGGTGATGAATCACATTCTCCAGGGCTAGGCAACCTTGTTTCTGGAGTGCCGTAGGTACTGCAGGACTGTATCCAAACTAGACACAACATTTCTACCAGTTTACCCAAAACACGGAAACCAGGGTTGCCTACTCCTGCAGTAGTCTACGTACGCTGTAATTATTATATGAGGGTGAAGTCGTTTGGGCGGAGTGTTTTGTGTTTGAATAAAAAGTACAGTAAAGTGTTGGAAAGATGAGGGAGACGGGGTTGGGGGAGTCAATGCTGACTCTACCAAATCACCCGGCACCTTAGGGTGCAGCTCTTCCTCCACTAGTATTGTCCCTTTAATGTTGTTACATTTCCCAATCAGCAAATATCTATTGTAACCTGCTACAGTGCCTAGTATGGATATTCAGCATGAGATAATGAACAACTTACACATTTTGAAATTATATTATTATAAATTTGAATACCCTTCCTTTATTTACATTCTTCAATGAACCATGTGAGCTTTTTATAAACTTCCAAAGCACTAACTTCTCTTTCTGTCCGGTCCTGCATTGCAGCCAGCGACAGAACCAGTGTTCTGCATCCCTGTTTGTCTAGACTCTGTAAAACAAAGTTTAAAAGTATTATTTTGTATTTGACTGCACAAATTTGCTGATTAAACATATTAGTTACTACTAGGGGTTGAACCAAAAGACTCAATTAATCTACAGTACATTAGCTACCTGGGCAATTTAGATTGGCCTAGCTATATTTATTTGATTATTTATTAGCTAGCTAGTTTACAAAAGTTACCAATGCCAGTGGCTACAGCAGCTAGCTAGCCAGCCAATTCTCTGACATTTTATTTACCATTATTTGACCTCTTATAAGAGTTTGTGTTTTCTGTGTCTAGAGTAAATGCACATTTAAAAGGAAAGGTTCCTGATATCTGTCATGTTTGTATGCAGCGTCTTGAGTTAGCTAGTTGCCATCAATCGTCTTTTTACATCAGCTATCGTCACAAAGTGCATTTACAAAACACCCGGCCCTAAAACAAAGTGCATTTCTGTGGCTAGGAAAAACTCCCTAAGAAGACCGAAATTTAGGAAGAAACCTAGAGAGGAACCATGCTCAGAGGGGTGACCAGTCCTCTTTTGGCTGTGCCATGTAAATATATTAAGAGTACAAATTGTAAAAATGAATAAATGCATGTGGGCTTGGTTGTATTATTCTAAAACTGGTGATAGACCAGTCAGACAAGCCCAGGGCTTTTGGCATTAAAATACTAATGTTTATTGTACTATCACATTCAAAAAGTGCGTAGTCTGTACCTACAGAACAGATGTTCTTTGAACATATTTTTTAATGAAGCCTCTGAAAACCTAGAGGCTAAGTAATAAAGGAGTAATAAAATAAGCATGTGACTGTAGAATACAGTGTCCTCTTGTCTCTCAAGAGCAATGGCATGGGTGCTATTGTAACTCGGAAACAGTGACGCGTATGAGAGTCTGCATAGGTAACACTACTAATATCCACTACAACCAGAGCATTACCAGATGTTAAGCACCAGTGTAGATGTTAAAATATCAACAGTTACATTCAAATCACTTGGTTCATGTGACAGCTGTTCTGTTTAAGCTTCTTGTAACTCAGTGGTTGTCAATCCTGGGGACCCAAATGGGTGCCCACTTTAGGTTGTACAAAGCTGATTCAAATAACTCATCATCACGCTTTGATGTTATGTATCAGTAGCGTGGTCTTATGGAAAAAAGTAAATCTTGCATTCTTTGGGACAAGATTGAGATTTAAACACTTTTTGTTAACTGATTACGAAAGAATGGCTTGTTTGTAAGATCTGTGATTACAAATTTACTTTATCCCCAGATGCCCTCCCACACACACACGTTTACAGACTTAATTTAAATGAACATCGTTCCACAACTTGCATTAAGTAATGATTGGCTGTCATGAAGTCACAGGTTTGTGATGTAATCTGTCATGCCCCAAACACACAACATATGAGCACACTAGACGTTGTGTCTTCTGGACAGGAGGACAGGACAGGCACGCACGCACGCACGCACAGAAACAAACTGACAAACAGACCAAATACCACATTACTGGCAACATTGTTTATCTGACCGACCTTGAGGTTAAATTCATGTATTGCATATCTACGTGTGTCGGAGTCTCTGACACGTGGCCATATTTTAAGTGAATAGTCTCAGTCGCAGTGCATTTCCAGCGCTCGGTAATAAACAAGCAGATGGGATGCCTCCCGTTGAAAACATGTACCGGCTAAAAACACCTGTTCCACAAACTCCTCTTAAATAATAATAATTCCCACTAACACAGCCCTGGCGCACGACTCTTCGGTCCCTCTCAGGTGTCTACACGACTTCAATGCTCAGGTGAAAGGAGCCACGGTTGACGTGCAGAGCCCTTATGCACAGTTAGACAAACACAGGGATATTTCTCCTGCCTCAGCTGGACTAGTGAAGTAGCAGGTTCCTCTTACCTGGGTCTCTTCTTCCCTAGGGTTTCCTTTCAGTTTCACTGAGTGGGACTGCAGTAGCTGAGTGCTGACTCCGTTCATGCTGTGGAGTCTGTCCACTCTGACTCAGACAGCAGTGTGTGCTGTTCGCTGTTCTCTGAGCGAGCAAACGGCTCACTCTCAGCTGCTCTAGAGGGGCTAAACAAAAACAGCGTGCAGTGAAGGAGGGGGAGCATGTGATCACAGCCCTGTGTCTGCCCTCTCTCAAACACTTCTTTTCACTGTGCTCTACTCTGATTGAGCTCTCTCTGTCTCTTATACTCTATTTTTGCTATCTCTCTCTCTCACACACACACACACACACTTTTCTCTATCATTTGCCCCCAGATCTATCCATCTGTTCTCTGAGTCTGGGGTAAGTTACTTGCATCTCACGACATTGGTAGTTACGAGAAACACTTCTGGCTGCAAGAGTAGGGTTGTATAAATAAGCAATAAGGTACGGGAGGATGTGGTAAATGGCCAATATACCAAGGCTAAGAGCTGTTCTTAGGAATTACGCATTGCGGAATATATATTGGCAATATATCACAAACCCCAAAGGTGCCTTATTGTACCTATAAATGGGCTACCAATGCAATAAGAGGAGTAAAAAGTGATGTAATGTCATACCCATGGTACTGTATATGTCGTCATATACCACAGCAAACAGCCAATCAGCATTAAGGATTAAAAGCACCTGGGTTTCAAGTTAAGATATGCACTGTTTATCTGTATGCTCACACGTGATATTTTTCACAGCTGCAAGCAGGCATGCATGCACACACAAGCCGCAACACACCTGCCAAGCACTTGTCCCCACACCGGAAATCTGTCTGAAAATCCCAAATGGTTAGAATTTTACAGACGAAGTGGAAAAGGGGAGTCTGTTCAGCTCAAACAAGAGGTGTATAAATCAGATGAGATAGGTGTTAGTGCCCTACAATGCCTTGTTACAGAACCAGAGAGACAGGTGGCAAACGGGTGCTCAGTCCAAACCAAACCTGTCATCCGCATGTGCCTCAGAATGAACCGACCTGACCCAGATACAGTAGAGAGACGTTAGTAACAGTCACTAATGGGTAGGACAAGACCAATGCAATGCAATCATGCCCAGCGGGCCGGTGTTTGATACGCAAACAACACAATAAGCACACAGAAAAACACACAATTCCCACACTAAACGGTCTCAGTCTCCTGGAGCTTAAGACAGTAACGCTGTTATTGCCAAGACTACAACGCTACTAACAAAGATTGGATGCTGCTTGTGACAGATTGTCGCACTGACATAGCTCTTCTGAGCACTTGCTCTTCTATTCACTTGTTCCACCCAGCGAGAAATGATTTAGAGGTAGACAGCTGCTATTTTGCCTTATCAAAGTTGACACTGACCATGGGCTGACCCATCTAAAACATAACTCGACACTAGACACGACCCCAAACCCACTACAGGAACCAATCCCTCTAAAACAACATGGTCTCAACTACGTAGGAAGTGATGCCACCTAGAATTTACATGCGATTACATGCTTGGGTCAGAAAAAGCATTCTCAAAGTGATCTGGATGCAATTCGGCACTATCTTACTGTGGCAGTTCAAAAGATTCGTACAGGGTGGGCTTCCGATGTGACAGAGCAGCAACTTGGGAAAAGCCCAATCTCTTCCAAATGACTTAACATTGGGAATTCTCGGTTGCGGGCCCACTCTCTTTTGTTTGGCAGAATGTACAGTCAAGCCAGGCACTGCAAGAGCTTAGCTGAGTATAATGCCATTTGAATCCCCGTCAATGGTTTCTGCTGTGGGAAAAGCCCCATCTGGGTTGAAGAAGGGAAACAAAACCATAATCACCAGAGAAAAGACATACAATAACCAGATCCAATCACTGAGCTTCAGCCATCGCTGTAGGCCTATATGGTAGAGCTGTAGCAGGGAAATAAAACGATTGCTCAGGTTTTCTACAACGTGTCGACATTGGAAGTGTCTGCTGCCTATCACTGCCTATGTCAATGGAAAAAAATTACTGAGAGGACATTGGAAAATGGGGCAATGGGAGGGTGTGTGACAGCATGTGCTGAGATCATCAAGATCTGGAAGCAACTAGAAGGCAACAGCAGGTCATTGGCGCCACTCTCTCTTCCTCTGATCAGAAGGGTCGTGACAACAGTGAAATTCCAAGTCATATTCCATAGCAGGGAGAACGCCTTCACGAGCAAAAATGACCCCTGACCTGTAACGCACTGTTGATCAACCAGTTAATGTAAAGTGAAGTGCGGCTGGCCTACTCTGAGCCTGAGTCTAATAACAGGCTTAGAAACAATGTGACTAAAATGATGAACATTAACAACATGAATTTGATTCTAATTTAATATATGCAAACATCAGTGTTGGAAACATATGACAACAATTGTCTTCATAGTCAGCAAACACTGTTGTTAAAATTGTAAACATGACCCGATTATTGTGGCTATTGTGGTTATCAGGCGAAACATATAATGACATACAGCCATGTCCACAATGGGAATATATCTTGGTGTCTTCTAATAAGGGCCATCACATACCAGGCAGTATAAATATCACCAGTTGTGATTTATTACCAGGGGTTAAATATACATTGTAATATGAATATTCATACAAGAGCTAAATTACAAATACATAACTGTTTTTTCAACTCTTCTGTTTAAATGTACAAAATCTCTCCCACGGCTGTTCCATAGCAGCTTTGCAACTTGGCAAGACTTTTAGACATTGCAGTAAATGCGGAAAAGGGCTCTATTGAAGTATGAAAAAATAATAAAGCAAAACTTCATTTAATTTTATTTTGAAGAAATAAAACAATATCTCAAGAAAAAAAAACTAAACCATAGGGAATATGACTGCTCCACAGGGCAGGCAAGAGATAAAAAAACAACATAATTCATACAAAAAAAATCCTGCTATTGTCCAATGTCCCAGACACAGAGAAGTAGTTTTGAGTTTGCATTTAACATTAATACTAAAACAATTTCTAGAAAAAGCTTATTTCAAAGAATTCACATGAACAACATTTTATTACAGTAATGTGCATACTGCATACTGCGTGAAGCCACAGAGCAAAGATAAGATGGCCGTCCATCCGTGGCCAGGCAAGCGGTCCTCCACAGGCGCCATACAGGGAAGAAGAGGGAGGCTGAGAGGAAGAAGAGGGAGGGCAAAAAATGGCTGGCCTCACTGAATTAAATATCCTCACACAAGGCGTTTTGGACTGGGTAGAAAAGAAAATGTAATCCCCCAGTAAGAGTTCATAGGGTTTGTCTTTGCATTAGGAGAGCAAATGCTCCTCTAAGCGTGCATAAACTCCTTTTAATATAAAAAGTAAAACTTACAAAAAAACGGACGAAACAGACATACATTTCATACAATGCTGTGCTTCACCGCACAACACAGGCACCACATGGTAGGTTAAAAAGGATCTTCATCTCAAGTAAATTATAGTTTTGCTGTTTTGTTTAGTGTGTTTTTATACAGTGCAGAGTATATGGGCTTGGATTAAATAAGTGAGTTTTTTTTGTGTTTTGTGTGTCCCTCTAGTGGCTGTGGCAGGTCACTCCCTCTGTGTGCCCGCTGTTGCCGTGCCCTGTTCATTGGCCACGCAGTAGTTAGGCCGATCAGAAGGGGAGTATCCTAGCAGGCAGACACATTTGTAGGAACCTTGCGTGTTTATACATTTGGCGTTCTTGCACAGAGACATCCGGTTGTTGAGCTCGGAACATTCGTTCACATCTGTGTGAGAGATGGGAGAGGTAACATGTGAGAAGCATCGGCTGTACGCGTAAGTACACAAAATACAACCACACACATATACTGTACTGAATATGCAAGGAGGTAAATTAATCCATCCTTTGTACATAAAGACAAAAGAAAATGAACAGAGGATTTAATTTAATTGTTAGCATCTGTATTGAACCTGACACTATAGCAATAGATGGAGAGATGACTGCTTCTCTAGCTTTTATGACAAATTTCACTGTAAGAGTCCAAATGACTACATGATCCAATATCATGCAGCACACATACCAAAACCTACACCACAAACATGGACGGCCCTTTATGGTGCAGAGGCGCCTTGCTTTCATCATTAAGAAATAATCATACATTTTATAAAAATCTGTTGACAATTATTAGCATCACTACATTTATTACTTTAAGCAACGTTTCTGTTCATCACTCAAAACTTTCCTTTTCAACTTTTATGGAAAGGAAAGGAAATTTCTAAGTCAAATGGTCTCTTAATTGTTTCCGGAGCTGTATATATATACACATACATATACACACACATACACACATACACACATATATATACACACACACACATATACATATATATATACACACATATATACATATAAATATATATATACAACCAGAACACAGAGGCCAGAAAAGAAAGAAAAATCCCCTAAACAATTCTCCTCGGTTTTATAATCTTTTGGTTTTGTCACGTCGGGCCAGCTCAAAAGATCCAAATAATTTGGCAGTCTGTTCACTTCTACATGATGCTGCTGCTGATTCCTATCATCTCCCATCCATATCTAACAATATTGCTATTGATTTCTATAGCAGCATTGCTAACAGTTAGTTTTGCTAACAGGGTGAACAGTATTCTGAATTGGATAGCCACAGACCCATGCTTCTTTCCCATTCCAGATCCACTAGAAGTTGCTAATAACACTTCCCTCTTCCTTCTGTTATTTGATGATGCTGCGTGTTCAATACAGACTTCAGCTTTTTTTCTATTGCCATGATGACAGTGACTGAATCACTATAATTCTGTCTTTTGCATTATCTGTGAAGTGCATAATATATATGCCACGTCCGTGGCAACAAGTTATTTGCAAGGGTAGCCAGAAGAAATCCTCTGCTGTCAACAAACCACAAATATAAGTGCCTGGAGTTAACTAAATATCATTAGAACTTTGAGGGGAACCCGGTTCTATGGTCTGATCCCAATAAAATGTAGCTTT
This sequence comes from Esox niger, assembly GCA_016801105.1. Classification (NCBI taxonomy): domain Eukaryota; kingdom Metazoa; phylum Chordata; class Actinopteri; order Esociformes; family Esocidae; genus Esox; species Esox niger. The sequence continues at coordinate 59,073 of JACXGJ010001552.1, read as the reverse complement.
TTGGCAACAAACACCAGAGACAGGTTTTTGTAAAATGAGCAATGTCAGGCTGAATATTGTCACATCCATAAGTGTTACGTTTGGAGAGGGGTCAACAAGGCCTATAGTGAACAGAATACCATCCTCACTGTGAAGCATGATGGTGGCTCACTGATGTTTTGAGAGTGTGTGAGCTTTCAAGTCACTGCAAATCTTGTGAAAATTGATGGCAAAAGGAATGAAGAATGTTATCAGAAAGTACTGGCAGACAATTTGCATTATTCTGCATGAAAGCTGCACATGGGACACTCTTGGACTTTCCAGGAGGACAAATACCCTAAGCACAAGTTGAGGAACTCGGAGTAGAGCCTCTGCTCCTTTGCACTGAAAGGAGCCAGTTGAGGTGGTTCGGACACCTGGTAAGGATGCCCCCAGGACCTCTCCCTAGGGAGGTGTTCCAGGCACGTCCAGCTGGGAGGAGACCTTGGGGTATGCCCAGGACTAGGTGGAGAGATTATATTTCGACACTGGCCTGGGAACGCCTCGGGATTCCCCAGTCGGAGCTGGCAAATGTAGCTCGGGTAAGGGAAGTTTGGGGTCCCCTGCTGGAGCTGCTGCCCCCGCGACCCGACAATGGATAAGTGGATGAAGATGAAGACAAGGCCAAGTTGACCCTCCGTATTCACAGCCGAAAATGTTAGCATCTTGAGTGTCACAGTCTCCTGACCTCAAAATCAAAGAGCCACTCTGGGGAGATCTCAAAGGTGTGATTCATGCAAGACAACCAAAAACTTTGCATGAGCTGGAAGCATTTTGCCAAAAGGAATGGGCAGCTGTAACCCCTGCAAGAATTCTGGGCCTCATAGAAAACTATTACAAAAGATGACACACTGTCATTGATGCTAAAGGGGGCCCTACACAGTATTAAGAACTAAGAGAATGCAGACTTTTGAACAGGAGAAAGTTCACTTTTTTTCTTTGTTGCCATGTTTTGTTTTATGATTGTGCTATTCTGTTATGACCTACAGTTGAATGTGAATCCCATAAGAAATAAAAGACAAGTGTTCTGCATGCTCACTCGATTTCTTAAAAAAATTGACATATACTGCCAATTCATCAAGGGTATGCACGCTTTTAAGGGTTAGAAAAAATATTTTTAATTGAAATAATAATTGTGTCCTTCAAACTTTGCTTTTATTAAATAATCCTCCATTTGCAGCAATTACAGCCTTGCAAACCTTTGGCATTCTAGTTATCAATTTGTTGAGATAATATGGAGAGATTTCACCCCATGCTTCCTGAAGCACCTCCCACAAGTTGAATTGGCTTGATGGGCACTTCTTATGCACTATGGTCAAGCTGCTCTCAAAACAGCTCAATAGGGTTGAGACCCATTGACTCTGCTGGCCAATACATTATAGACACAATACCAGCTGACTGGTTATTCCCTGAGTAGTTTATGCATAGTTTGGAGCTGTGCTGTTGGCCATTTTCCTCTTGTAGGATGAAATTGGCTCCAAATCAAGTGCCTTCCACAGAGTATGGCATGGCATTGCAAAAATTTATGATAGCCTTCCTTCTTCAAGATCCCTTTCACCTTGTACAAATCTGCCACTTCACCCCTACCAAAGAACCCCCAGACCATCACAATGCCTCCACCACGTTTGACAGATGGAACTCTAGTATATTTTCATTTGGTCTGCATCTCATAAATGTTCAACTTTGTAATCCAAACACCTCAAAATTATATTTGTCTGTCCATAATACAATCCTTCTCTGTCCGGGGTCTGGGTTCTATGGCCCATCTTAATCTTTTCTTTTTAGTGGCCAGTCTGAGATACGGCATTTTCTTTACAACTCTAAAACTTTACTACACTAAAATGCCAGCATTCCAGGGTCTCCTCATGACTGTTGACATTGAGACTGGTGTATTGAAGGTACTATTTAATGAAGCTGCCAGTTGAAGACCTGTGAGGCATCACTTTATCAAACTAGACAGTAATGTATTTGTCCTCTTGCTCAGTTGTGCACCAGGGCCTCCCACTCCAGTTTGCACTGTTCTGTGAAGGGAGATCTTCAGTTTCTTGGCAATTTCTCACATGGAATAGCTTTCATTTCACAGAACAATAATAATTTATTTAAAGGGGCCCTATGTAAGATTTGTACTGTAGGTATTACTAGCAAACACACAAGCATAATTTAACAGAAGCCATCTGCAGTTAATAGTTTAAGTGAATGTTTCCAAAATAATTCTCCAAAATTGGTGCCTGAGAGCAACACCTTTTAAACTTTCTTACCGGCCTGTCTATCAGTTTGCATTGACTCCTTATACAGTACTCCCTTCAAATACTCACAGTAGGCTACTATACTTGCAACCTAAACCAGCCTTAACTGCTGTCTTTCAGCATGCAAAAAGGGAAGGGGACTGAATCTGTAGTTCATAATTCTGATGACATAGGATTTGCGAAAAGAAAGAAATGCTGCTATGAAATCTAACAGAACTGATCCAACGATTAGATTTTTTGTAATAGTTTGTTACTGAAATGGCTTTAATCACTGGCCATCACTTGGTAGTAGAATGAAATCATCTACAGTATCCCTCATGACAGTAATCTTGGGCCATCACTTTGCTGAAACTTTACAAATCATTTGTGACAAAAGATGTAGTCATTCTTAAGCCTTGAGTTCCAGTCAGTAACAACATACATGATAGACTTTCAGGGTAGAGGTCTAGGGAGGAAAGTGACATATTTTCTTTGTTTACACACAGTGTGTGTGTGTGTGTGTGTGTGTGTGTGTGTGTGTGTGTGTGCGTGCGCAATCTCCAGCTTTCTCTTACCTACACACGCCATGCGGGATATTTCTAGGGTGTAGCCGTCAAAGCAGTCACAGGTGTATCCCTCCTGTACCCGCACACAGCGGCCGTTCTCACAGCCGTTCAAAATACCACACTCTTCCGCTCTCAGGCCCTCAAAAGCATTGTGTGGATCTGCGGGATGGATCCAGGGAGACAGGGATGACAACAAGATGTTTTTTTCTGATGTGGAGCAATAATGAAGTATTCACTGCATGAAAGTTGTCAATTTGAAATGCACACCGCAATGTAATGACTCCAAAGTTTGAATTACAAATAAAACATTGACCTCCACATATAAAAAGCATGATTTAGGTGAACATTTCATCAATATATTTGATAACACCTTTGATAAAATGATCTTGAAAGACCTTGCTACATGGAAAATACAGATATTGTAACTGCTATTTCTGCCTGCATACAGACAGTATTTTATTAAATGGCGTGTAGTAACACATATGACCCCATGATGGCAGCAAATAGCTATAATTGAAAGATTAGGCAGTTTGGCATTGCCTCCCCTCCATCTGCCTCATTGCGATTCATTAGTGTGTTGTTTAGTGAGGTAAGACCTGATCACTTACGCTCCTCATGGTCGTACATGGGCTGGACACCGTGCTGGTCGGGGCCAGGCTCATAGTCCAGTCCATACTCCTGGATGGGCCCAGCCACGAGGGCATCGCGACCGTACGGATGTCCCTGTCCACCGCTCTTTGGCACATTACACATGGAGGCATAGTCCGCTGTGAAAGAAATAAGAGATAAGGGGCAGAAAGACTGAGACATGGCCTTTAGAGAATAAAGTGAGAGAGAAACTGAGACAAGGCCTTCAGAGAGATGAGAGTGTGATAGAGAGACACAGCTAAAGTATCTGAAACAAAGAGGGAGAGAGACTTAGAGGCAGCTTTCTGACCATAGATGGATCACATGATATTCGAGGAATACATAATTTAGACATAAATGCATATTTGATAACACATAACATTTCTGTGATTATAAGAACCGGTGCATTCATCAAAACTTCAGCGCTTTGAAGGGTTCCTCGAAAAAATTCCATTGGCTTCATCACTCGGCTTAGCAGACAAGCGGATATTTCACTGAACTGAATGCTCAGGTTGTGACTGGAGGCCCACTTCCCTTCTGAATGGGACCTTCAACTCACCACAGGATAGCACCTGCTCTTGATTCCCTCCTCATTGGTTACTGTACTGTGGGAACCTAACCCAGAGCCTTTCATCAGCACACCATGGCCAGTCATCCCTTACAGTCCCCTGCTAATCCCGTGCACCTGTCTGACTCTGCCTGCTCCCACAAGAACGTCTACACAGGAAACGAATCAGAGAGGGACCGCGGAACATTCTAGATGGGGCTGATGAGAACAAATGAGTCCGTGCTCTGTTCAGGCCTATCAACAGAGATGAGGGCTTGAATTTACACACCTTACACACCCGGCTCTGAGCAAGTCAGTTAGGCCGCAAGTTGGCTAACACTGGACAAGAAACTAGCGCTAAACCCTGAAGGGCGTGCCGCAAAAGTTGTTCAGAGCTGAATAAGCTGTTATCTGAATAAGTGACCCAGACCTGCAACTACGAATGTAATGCTGGACTCTGGATTTTGACAGTGTTTCTCAGTGACATGAAAATGATATACGAAAACATCTGAATACAGCATGCGACCTGAATGATTAGCAGATGTAGAGCTAAGTCACAACGCAATGATCCCAGAGAGCTCCAACAAGGCTCTCGTGACTTATCCACTTCATATACTAAACCATCGGTTCAGCATCATTCTCATGTGAAGCAACAAATTCCAAGTCTTAACTGCTAGGGAATCACCCCCCCCATAAAAAACCTACTCTGCCAGTAACAGCCTACAGTGGGCTGAAATGGGTGTCTCTGAGGACGCTCCCAACATGTTCCAGTCCACAGCGCTCCGCCATGGCAGCGCAGTCTGAGGCGTACTGCCCCCTAACAGCTCTGACACAAACACTGGGCAACATCTCTCTGAAATCAGCTGAAACAAAGTATGATACCTAGAATGCATCTCACACAAGACTGGATGAAGAAGGGGTTACCTCAAAGTTCAGTCTGTTCACAAGCAATAAGGCCCAAGGGTGTTTGTGGCCACAGAAGAGGGCTGGATTAGGGGATTACCCAGGTCCTGAATACAGCCCTTCACAACGGTGTATTGGCCCTATACCACAAACCCCCAATGTGCCTCATTACCAATACAAACAGAACAGTAAAACGTACACGATCTAAAAGTTCATACCCCTGGTACATCTCACATATCACAGCTTTCGGACAACTTGCATTCAGTATCTGAACCTTGGGTTTACAATGAAAATGAGAAATCGTTTCCATACCGGTAGTTTTCTGGGGGCACAGGGAGCAGTCCATGCCCCAGGCTTCTCCATACAGACAGCAGCACTCTGTGTACGTGGTTCTCGGATTTTGCAAGGGAAAGTCGCAGGTCATGGTCTCAGAAACCTTCTGCCAGCAGATACTCAGGTCAGTCTGTAGCTCTGTAACAGACAGTCACTCATCTCGATCACAATCATTATCACATCATGAAAGGTACTCTGTGGACCGGACACGGTCTACAATGTCCGGGGAAGGACATTTATCGTATTATAGCGCATATAACGCACACATTTTTACAAACCGCGCACCCATACTGCGCGTTATCTGCTGGTGCGCTATAGATGTTTTTTTTTTACACGTGAACAATGTGCAGTCTATTTTGATCGCTTGGCGTCGCGCACGTTATGTAAAAGTGCGCGTGATGCGAACACTTTTTTTTTTTTTTACACAAAACTGAAAAAGCATGCGCTATGCAAGGATTTACACAGGTGCTTGCAGTATGTGCTAAAATACAGTATTAAAAAATGATAGTACAAGTGCATGTCTATGTTCAGTGTGGTTCTCTCCTGAGGGGGGCTCACCTGCCAGGTCAGGGGTGTACACACAGCTCTTGGTTTCAGGGTTCAACACCATGGGGGGTACGCACGAACACAAGTAGGAGCCCTGAGTGTTCGAACACTGGCCCCCGGCGCAGATAGACTCGTCCTGACACTCGTCAATGTCTGCCGTGGTGGACACACAGAGAGAGAACAAGACGTTCTTAAGGCGAGTGCAAATCTGCTTTCCATGTGTCAGTGAAGACGCGTTGCAGAGATGTACAGCAGGCCACACAGTACACATGTTTATTACGAATTACAACTCATTCTTATTTTCAATGGGTTTTTGAAATAAGAAACCGGCATTTGGATTGTTTCAAAGTCCAAACCGAGAGCTTGGGTATTTCTGAATCATTCCCACACAGTCAACGCATTAGATACAAGGTCAGGCCTGTGGCTTCCTAACTGCAGCAGAAATGAATGAAAACAACAGTCACCGGTTTCACCCATCCAGACATAGAACTGAAATACACATCCACCACTACTACAATCTCTGTGGAGTTGTCCCAACCCACAGAGGACTTCCACAGGTCTAGAATTGGACTTGTTGGTCTCCCTTGTGAAAACAGCATGATGGGGTAAGACCTGGACCATTCAGGATAAAGGCCAAACCTCCTCGGGAACCTCCGCCCAGTCCCGCCCTGTGACCAAATAATCCAATGGAAATGTGGCGGAACTCCACAGGCGGCCCGCGCTGGCATCCTGCCGCTTCCAGTGGCCAGGGGCCCTTCAGCGTTGGCCGGTTGGTGGTTTGGGACGTGCAGCCTGGGCTTACTGAGTAACTGTCCCGTGTCCCCGCCCTTACCCCATCTAACCCGCCCCTGATCCTACACAGCCCGGCCAGACAACACACCAGTACACTGGGAATGACTGGTTTTACTGTGTGGACGGTTTAATGATGGCTATGAGGATACGGTGTGAAAGTAGACTAAGGGCTATTGATTCAGATGGTTCAATTGCCACAAAAACACATCATGCTGTAAATAAATCAAGAACATTCGAGCAAATCATAACATATAGTGTCAGCCTTTGCGAACAGGAACTCGACTAACCTCTGCACTGCAGTTTGACCTCGTCATAGTACAGGCCAGTCGCACAGTAGCACTCGTAGCTTCCCGGGCTGTTGAGGCAGAAGCCATTCTTACAAATCTCGGCGCCAAATAACGCACACTCATCTGCGTCTGGAGGGAGAGAAAACAACATGATCTAAGAAACAGCACACAGATAGGCAGACAGCTAGACAGACAGAGTAACTGAGGCTATAGGTTAAGTGTCTCTTGTCCAAGTTAGTCCAGGAAACTTGGTATCCATGTCTGGACACAAAAGTGATTTGAGAACAGTCCGTTTTTTTCAGTGTTTTCATTCTAAATTATCTCTGGTCTCCACAAACACACCGATCCGCCTAACTTCCCAGACGGTCATTCGGTGTAAGGGAAAAAAGTGACAAGACATGCTGCTAACTCTAGTGTTGGGAGTTTGTTGTAGCAAGACAGAAATGCTTAAAACAAATGATAAAATAATAACAGAGAACCTGCAGGAAACAGTTCTGCGTTGAAGTACTCATCGCTGCGTGTCCTTTCGGTTGGGCATTGGTGTCTGCATCTGAGGTCATAATCAGCCATACAAACAGTTGTGCAGATTGAAGACACATCCAGACTGATGCTCAGGATGTGTCCCTGGAAACCACCCAGCCCAGCCCGTGTCTCAGAGCTCAGAATACGCTACATTCACTTGCTGCCAACCTTTCTCTACCAGACTATCTTTGCTGTAATAAATTATTGAATTAAGGTTGTTGCTTCACTGAACTAGCTTTCGTGCGAGGGGAACAAGCTTGGCTTGTGGGGCTGGAAGAGGAGAAAAGAGCGGTCGAGCAAAAGAGGAGATCAGGGGTGAGCGAAGAGAAGATTTGTTCGGCAGAGAACATGTGGAGGTCATATGTCTCAACACTACTGCGCAGCGAGTCCAAGGCTAAAAGAAACCACAGCGAAAGACACACACACACACACACACACACACACACACACACACACACACACACACACACACACACAGAACAAGAACAGACACCCACGCAAACACGCAAGCTCGCACAATAGCAGGCACTCACGTCTGCCTGGGTGAGGCAGCTGTGACTGCATGCATCAGTATGAGCATCTCAGCAGCACAGTTCCACAGGGCCATCGCTGCTACTTCCGCAGTTCATACTGTTCTCCCTGAATTCTCCCAAAAAACGACGCCAATCCAGGGCTCTCTGTAGCCAATAACGGGCCTCTGAATTCACATACCGTCATAGCTCTGGCCTGCGGTCACTCCAAACACAGTGTCACCAGTAGGGACACTGCCTCTCCCAGCTGGACACATCTGGGAAAACTGATCTGTTGAAAAGATGGATGATGTAAAATGTAGTGTGTATGTGTGATTCAGCTGTGTGTGTGATTTAGGTCTACGTGCACATCTGGATAGTAAAACCTGATAAATGGGTCCCCAGCAGGTTTTTGGCTGGTCCCTATTAGGACAAATATCATTTAAGGCTTAGGCGTAGGATTTAGGGAAAACATACAGTTGGGTGCAGTGTTATTATTGTGGTTACTTTTATGTAAAGCCATTATGGGTTGGGTTTAGGAACAGAGTTAGGTGATGGTTATCCATAAAGGAAATGGTCATGGATTTCTGTGTTCCCAGTCCCCACAAAGATAGGAAAAAACTGTGTGTGTGTGTGTGTTTTGTGTGTGCTGCCTCACCCGTGCCATGGACAGGGCAGGGGCGCACCTCACAGTTGTCGCCCCAGCCTGCCCCCAGCGTACAACAGCACTCCTCCATGGTGACGCTTCCGGTCAGGACATTCTCACACAGGTTCTTGTCGTTTAAGTTGTAGAAGCAATCCTTCCTGTCCACTGAAGATGCTGGGGACAACAGCACACATTGATGGGTCAAGGCTAGTGTTCCGTCGTAACTCCAGCTGTGCGCGTGACAGCAAATGGTATAAAGATACGTTCTTGGATTTTGGGCTACTGGCTGTAAAAGTGGCAGTGATGAGCCAAAACGAATGTGCCCCATGTCATTAAAACCCCAAAATGTAGGGCAATCTGAGATAAGACAGCGATTGTGCCTACATATTAAGCAGACAGAAACAATATATTAAACATTCAGCCCAAAATGGGAGGTTTTGAAAAAAATTCTATTTGCAAAAGTCCCAGGCAGCTTGTTTAAACCAGAAGGGACGAGTCTTTCCCTCTCTCAAAGTGAGATTTTCCATGCAGGAGTGTAAACTGAGACAATTACAGTGCGCTGGAAGGATAGGCACATGATATAGAGAACACAGCTGCTTCAAACAGCATTGGTTTCCCCTAACACCTTCAAACACCAGTAAACACACACACGCAAACACGCACATGCAAACATGCACACGCGCACACGTAAACACGCACACGCAAAAACGCACGCTGATCTGTGAATGCTTTTAACGTCACAGGTTCAGAGGGTTTTGTATCTTACCCCCCTTTTATCCTGCATTTTGTGGTAACTAATTCTAGTTCTGACCTTGTTTGATCAGTACCTCCCAAAAGCATATGGAGAGCTGAAGATCACGACATGCTTCCCCTGAGCATGTGCAACCAGCCATTCCGTTTCTTTGTTACTCTTTCTGATGAGATCACAGTAACAGGTGCCAACAAGCTACCCAATACCAGCATCAGTTCAGGACCGGCAGCAGGATGACATGACTGAGGGTGCATATTGTATAAACTAGTGGGTATGTCAAATTGTGCCCCCCCCCCCACGAGACAAAACATTTAGAAACGTATATACGCTTGTAAAGGCCAGACTGGGTTGGCTAGGTATATTGGGGGCACCAATTACTACCTGAGGGGGAAATGCCCACTTTTGCCCCCCTGTGGAAACAGGCCAGCATCAGTTATTGGCACCTGACCTGCCTCAAGGAGTCACTGGAAAAGTGACGTTGAAAAGTCTCAGCCACCTGCACTCCAGGTGGCACTAGCCACTACGCCCCATGGGCATCTGGCCCATACAATGGCAAGCGGCACAGCCAAGGCTCAACCTCAGTGGACATCCCAGCACTGAAATACTATTCCTTAGAACGCTGCACCGCTAGGCAGCCCTTCCTTCTGCCCATTATCAGAAAAGTTCAGTTTTTACTTGTACATGGAAATATGTTTAGATGGAAATCAATCATACTAATATTCAACCTAAGTTGTTCCATGTGCAGAGCATGCTGTAATTCCAAATAACAAAAATATAAGAATATATTTTCACAGGTAAGAAAGAACAGATGAGGCAGCTAGACTACTGGTTTGAACAACTGATCAGTAACCAAAAGGTTTCTCGACTGAATCCTTAAGCTTGCAAAGTGAAAAAATATGCATCCTTCTGTCCCTGAGCAAGGCATTTAACCCAAGGTCACTGCTGTAAATGAGAACGTGTTCTCAGTCAATTGGCCTAGTCAAATAATAAATAAAAGGACTGAGGTCATACAGTTAAGTTGGACAAAGAGCCAAGGTTAATGTAGAGCTTTGGGACCAAACCTAAAGCTCTTTGCTATACATCTACCAGACAGACACACATCTGGCACAGTGGCTCATTAGAGGTTTACAGTGAGGCAGAGAGTGGGTCCTCCAGACCTGCAGAGGAGTCCCTTAGCCCGGGGCCCTGGAATTAACCACAGAGCCAGGTCCCCTCATTCATCAGTCCACCACCCCATTCAAATTGAAATCCGCTGTGTTAAAGGTTAATAAGGCCTACTGAGACAACTCGCTCCTACTCAAGATTTATTAACCCTTATTATTCACACAATGGAATCTCACCAGGATTATAACCACTAACGTGTGGATGTGAATGTAATTTGACCCCATACTCCTTATCTGAATACAACTTCATTCAATGAAAGTTAATTTAAGCTTAGCGTTGTGTTCAGGCAAGCTGTGGGTCACCTGTGGGAGCAGGGATGCACATGGCGGTCATCTGGTTGTACTCCTGGTCCGCTTCTGGGCACGTACACATGAAGAAGCCGTCCGTATTTTCACACTTGGCCTCGCCACACACACTACTGAGCAGATCACACTCATTCACGTCTAGAGGGAGAACACAACATTCGGGTTAGCGATGAGCACTAATGAGCAGTGTTAGCAAACTTGCAGAACGCCTTTTATTCTAATATTTCCACACACTTGTGACATGTAGTTTCAGTTACTGGGACGATTAGATGACAAAGATACATGAAAAATACTAAGCTATGTACTACTAATGTACAAAAAACTGGTAAAAAACCCTTCGAAACTTCAATTAATGTTTTTCAAAAACTATAAATAGGCCATACATTGACGAAGGAAAACACTTAAATATCTATTTCACACTCCAATAATATGTCAGTTTTCCTTGGCTGTGGTCATACTTGTGCGTCCATCCATGAATGTCTCTCCAGCTATGAACTCTCATATATCAACCCATATGTGGAGATAGCTGAATGTAAAAGTACAAAAAAGCAGCCTGGTTTCATTGAGCTCTGAACTGCTTTGTATTACCAACACTAGCCAGTCCTTAACACTGGGGTGTGGGCCAGTTTGTCAATGAGCTAGGAAGTGTTAAGGAGAGAGCTGGGAGAAAGAGAGTGGGTGCGTCGTAATAGGGGAGCACTAAAAGGAGAAAAAGGCCAGTCCAGCATCACAATGGAAAAGGCAGATTTTGCCTATTAAGAGATTATATATAAACTGTATTTCACAGGACTCTTCCTGCTCAGCAAAATGAGACTACCGTAAAATACATTTGGATAATTTTATCTAAATTTCTGAGCATTCTCTCCATATGCATTTAGATTTATAAACCACCATTTGGCTATATAGTACATCTTTGCTACCCGGCAAGTAAATATTCTCTTTTCATATGTGAACATAAGTTAGAGTACAGTTCACATTTAGGAGGAGGAATGAACTGTGGCTTTTAATATGGCTATATACTATATAACATGGAATATTTTCAAGGATGAAGATGGACAAACATCCTTTCCTGCGTAGCGAAATTGGTTGTTGTTAATTCTGTATGTGACAGGGCAGAAAAGGACAGTCACTGGAGCCAGAAAGACTGGATCATTGCAGGAATCAAAGCACTGATGGTTTTGCCTATCCCCCCACAACGGACTGCCCTGCATTTAATCTGTCACCATGGATCGAAAAGCGAATTACCAGCCCACAAACACAATGCAGCAAGCAGAAACACAAAGATAAAAGCCCCCCACCCCCAGTTATAACCTTCCCTTGTCGCCCGGCTCAAAGCGTTCCCACTACTGAGGAGAATCTATAATTCATTTGTGACATTAAAACCTGCTGCTGCTTTTCTGGTGTTGGCACGAACCATGCTGGCCTCATTAAAAGCCTGTCGCCCGAGCATGATCCTGGAGCACTTTGTTCAACTTCACCGTGACTGTCTGGGTCTAGCTCCAAATGCTTACCCTACCCCAACCTCAGTACAACAGGTTGGCTGTTTGCTTTGTCATCTTAATTACCATAGCAAGAAAGGAGAGCAGAGTAATCCAGTAAAATTGCAAGTGAAATCCCTTGACAGTCAGTGTGCTAAATGGCACAAACTGTAACATGAATGGAAACCAGAAGAAAGCCTAAACTGCAGACAGGATAAAACAGAACAAACAGCGATAAATCACAACCCGAGGTCAATAAATCCTGAAGCAGCCTCAGCGAAGCACCATATTATTGAGAAGATCAGGGGCGTGTCTGACTTGGTAACCCGAAGCCAGGAGATCAGACCATGGACCACTGCCTCGGAAAACCAAACCAGGAGATCAGACCAGGGACGTCAGCCTCAGTGAACCAAAATCAGGAGAAGATCAGGGGAGCGTCTTCCTCGATAACCCAAAACCAGGAGATCAGACCAGGGGCACGTCTGCCTCTGTTAAACCAAAACCTGGAGAGGAGACAGGAAGCGGCTGATGATGGAGCTCATCCCGTATTTTGGGCGGGAACGCAAGCCCATCTCTTCACGTCACAGTAGAGTGATGGGCAGGCAGGGGAAGGGAGAGAGCTGGTTGTACAAGGCAAGCCCCCGGTCAGACCCACAGACAGTGGCCAAGGTACAGACGGAGTGGCTTGGTGCAAGATTAAACAAGAGAGATGGTATCTGTGTTTGTATGGTAACGCATGTGCGTGGTGCGTGTGCATTGCAGGGACCAGACGTGTGTTAGAGTGTTTCTGTATATGACTACATTGTGCGTGTTCATGTGTGTGCGCGTGTTGCAGGGACTAGACGTGTGTTAGTGTTTCTGTTTATGACCACACTGTGTGTGCGTGTGTGTGTGTGTATGTGTGTGTGTGTGTGTGCACACGCACACACAGGTCAGAGGAGAGGTCTGGCTAGAGTCAGTGCTCCTCAACTTCAATATGAGAGTGCCTGCGACCCACTTTCAAGACTCTGACAGGACTTTCTGTAGGAGGAAATTGGAAAAGATGGTCCCAGTTAAGGAAACCACTAAGACAAACGAGCTCCAATTCTTCAGCTTGTCCAAAAAACACGAGCTCCCTGGCTCTCCCTCTGATTATAAACCCCCAAAACCCCCTCAAACGGTGAGAATGAAATTGATAGCCATAAACACAACAGCATTCAGAGCTATACTGATTGACTGAGCACCGGTTTTCTGAGGGTCTGTGGAAGAATGCCCCCTGGCGTGGCTGACAAAGACATCAGTCCATGGTGATGGTTTTATCTGAGGTTTGATTTGGTAGCAGGGATGGACTTTCTGACAGAACACTCTTACCTTTGATTCCATTGCACCCTGGGGCTGAAATGAAAGCCACGCATCACTGACAGCAAGTCATGCCATTGCCCTGACAAGAAAAAGCTATTGACCGAGAAAAAACCTAGACGACCACACAGCAGGCATTAAATCAAGAAAACTGAGCGCAACGTACAGATCTCATTCAGGCTGCGTTAATGTTGAAATCAAAACCAAATCAAAAAAGTGTATAAAGAAAATCTGTACTCTAAGGCGAAATCCCTTCAGATAGGATAAGCAGACAGAATCCCCAGGCTTGAACTCACACCCACGGACGCAAAGAGGAACAAACAGTGGTCATACGGGAAGACGTTTTACATCAGGGGCAGCTGAACAGAGCTGAATAGCACAACGCCCAAAAGGGCATCCAGCCGAAAAGACTCATGAAGGAAGCAAATCGGCAGCGTACACCCTAACAACGGACAACGCAAAGCTAAAGTGACTTTCAGAACATCTTCCCGTGGCTGTGGCCATTCGTGTTTCATGGCTGTAGCTCCATTACCTTCACCGCGACGCCTTGTGTCTGTTACCGTGTGTGTCAATGTGCGTGCGCAGGCGTGCGTGGGAAGAAGACGCCGGGTCTCGAGGTATAAGCTCCAATGGGTTTTCCAATCCCAGGGTCTGGGGAACAGCGCAGACACGGGGGGGATATGTTTAAAACATCCAAGCGCACACTACACCAAAAATGGAATGAAAATAAATGGTCACATCAATCAAATGACTGGTGACACGTCTGCAGTCTTTCCCCCCCCCTCGCTAAGTGGGGAAACTGCTGTCCAAATGAGAGAGCTGTATTTTAAGTCCCATAAACTGGCCTCGATGGGGCCCATACTACATCATCACATGCACGTCTTGGATTTAATATCCACAATGTGTATACTACCTGGAGAGAAGACCATGAGGGATGAGGCGTATGTTTATAGCACTGCCACCACCAACAAACCTCAGAGAAAATAGTCATCAGCGAAAATCCACTCAATCACACATCCTATTGGTTAGCAAGGGCCTCTTCATGCTTATCATTGGCTAAAGGAGTAGCTGCCGGGGAATCAGGAAATACATTTAATTTTCAGCTGAAAAGGTTGCTGTAGCTATTATAGGTAGGCAGATAAGGGCACGGAAGTCTGCCCAGCATATCCATTATAAGAGCAAGCTGTCATTCACTTCTCATGACAACCCTATTGGAGTTGACAGGAGCAGAAGTTATAGTGATCAGTATCTAGCAGATTGGTTTTACGGGGGTGGAAATTATTTCACCAGGAAAGAAAAGTGAAAGCCTTGTAACTTTGTAAATAATTAGCCCACATAAAATAAAATTTAAAAGACGCTTCGGAGTATACAACGAGAAAATATAAAGATTATGAGCAAAACAATATGCCTCGGAAAAATACAGCTAAAGCCTGCAATGTCAAACTAGTTTTGCCTCCAAGGTGCGCATTCAGTCCTCAACAAGGCCTGGAGGGTTGTACCGAAAATAATTAATATTTCCTTGCCTTCAAAATATGCAAATACGAAAACGTTTCAATTTCCCCCGACTGTTTAACTTTCATTCCAGTGATTATTAGCAAGCTGTACACAGTCAATAAACTGTACACACATTAATAAATGATTCTCTCCAACCAAGAAAACACCCAAAATACATTCTTAAACTACCATGGGACAGATTAAACCCCCTGGTAGAAATGATCTTGCGTCTAGGCTATATCCTGTAAGTCAAAGCAGTTGTCCACTGTACAGTACATTAAAAAAACATACAGTAACTGTAGTAAAAACAGATGGTCAATTTAGGACAGAAAACCTTGCCATATACTGCTGCGTTTATCGCTACATCAGCCGGCACATTACTGGACCCCCCGACTCACCAACACAACCGAAGCCCTCTTGGGACTCCTGGTAACCACGGTCACACAGGCATCGGAAGGATCCATCCGTGTTCTCACAGATGCCGTGACTGCCGCACACTGTGACGTTGGCCTCGCACTCATCAATATCTGCAGGAGGTACGGGGACATGGGTCAAGGGTTAGTTAGCTGGTAGTTGGATACGGGGTCAGATGGAGAACAGCCACTGGGCTGCAGTCTCGGATTTAAAGAGCTTCTCTCCTTGGAGCCACTGGGATGACAATGACCAGCCACCAGGAAAAAATATTTTGCTGTGTCAGTACGAGGCAAAGGCATTCCATGAGCACACGAAGGCACGAAAAAAGCAAATCAAGGACAGATCTTCAGTTAAACCAAATATAATCACAGCCAAACTTGGGACAATTGCATGTTAGACCCAGAAATGTATAAGTCTGCTCAAACATGAAGACAAAAGAACACTAGGAAGTATTACTATAAATGTTTTGGTAAAACAATAAATATAATTTCACATAAAATGTGTGTCAAAATATAAATAAAACATAAAATCATTGTGGCGATAGAAATCTATACTGATTTGTTTGATTTATGTTCCTTACAGTTCCACATTGTTAGGGACATTGCACTGTGCATATTCCTAACAGGGTGGACACGTCAAGGATATGTCAGCTATGGACCTGTGAGTGAGCAATATCGAGTCAGAATGAGAATGAATGAACACTTGATCAGGACTTGAATTTCTCTATCAAACATATTTTTAAAATATGAAACAGGATTCATTTTCATGAATGTACTGTAGCCCAACAGGGTGGAAATGTATGAGTGAGACATACAGACTAACATCAGAAGTTAATTAGCTTTGGGCAGTTGTTTTCCCACCTACAAATTGAGAATACTCCCCGAATGGGATGTCATTGTGGCAAGGGGCTTTTTAATTAAAGAAGAACTAGTATAAACTAACAGACTGGAAAGGGATGTCAGGGACATATATAATACAGTACAGACAGTTCACACATACAATTAAAATTTTCACTGCACTTCTCAATAAGGGCATTACACATCAATGAGTTTATTAGTTTATACAACCGTCCTGAAAACGATGACCATTTTACATTTTTCTTAGCAATGATTGAGTAATCTGTGACTATAGCCTCTTCTAATGTTTCTCTTCTACATTTCAGTTCATGAAAATAATGTAATAATAAAGTAGTAATAGATAGCAAACTTAAAAATTAGGCAACAACACAGCAATGTTGCCCCAAGCTACAGCTAACATGGTTATAGTTGCTAATTAGCCTAACTAACTTGTGCGTTGTTTCAAAGGACTGGGTCCAAACAAGAGAGAACGTATTTGATGTGTAACATGGTGTTATTTGAAGTATATATTTTCAGAGATGCTGACACCCAAACAGCATGTTGTTGGATCAAGGGTTCAGTCATTGTGGATGTGTCCATGGCGAAATCCGATTCACTCCACGAGGTGCAGTATTGCTGGCATTAATCATTTTTGTCTCAGAAATACTCCCTAACTTTATTCTTAATACCTGTGTGCTCAGAAATGTTGCCACACAGTATTGCCAAGCATATTTAAGCTAATGGGGGCAACGTAGTGTGAAACAAAAGTTGACAGATATTACTAGTCAAATAAGTGGACTTAATCAACTAAACATCACAGCCCTACTATACTACACTTTTGTGGTAGACACAATGTCTTGGTGGAGCTGAGTAAACACTTAACGACCTGGAACACAGGTCAACCAACAGTCGAAATAAAAGCTTCACCCTAAACAAGGATGGAAAGACTAAAGGAGGTCTGGACAAAAAAGGGTCAATGAAAGACATGGCTGGATGAAGATTGCACAGCAAGACATTTGATTGGCACTAAAGCATTGGATTGGATGGGGTGATAACAGAAGCAGTGGAAAATGTGATTGGCTGAGGTGTTTGCTTTGTATGCCCCCACGATGCAAACTCACCCACACACTGGCCATCGAGACCCCGGTTGTGTCCGGGGGGGCAGTCCTCGACACACCTATAGGAGCCCTCCGTGTTCTCACACAGCCCCGCCCCGCAGATACTCCGGCCCGACTCCGCACACTCATCGACATCTGGGAGAACACAGCGCCAGAGTAGCTCAGTTAACACCAGGTCAACACCGAGGAGACCAGGGCGAGTTGTCACCGTGGATGTCACTCGACGTCTTGGGTGGGTTGTGTAGCGTGGGATGAGGCTTGAATATAAGTGTCATGTTGACGTTGGGGTGGCTTGGCACAAACTGACAATATTACTCACTGTAACAATATACCGTTGGCGCTTCTACCTCAAGAAACTCCTTCACTAGTGCTCACTCACACTCTACTTGGTCAAAACGAAATCTTGTTCAATCATTTACGAAAAACAAACGCCAAACAACCCTGGTCTGCGTGATATCCAACCCTTATGTGCGTCTGATTGTTACAAAGTAGGTTGATGACACAGAGTGTTTGAAACCTTGGGCTTTCTTCTAATACTGAAATGAGCTTGTACGATTGTAAACACCCATGATTAGTCAAAGGTGTGACCACCATCCCCGGTCTCCCCTGTAAGCCACTGTGCTGAACACAGAAGCCGTGCTTGTGTTTTGTCCTCAGGATATCATGATCAACATAATGCAATGACAGGATATGCAGTGGTTTGACAGAGAGTGTTACCAACCCAGGCACGTGTCAGTGTCTGCCTGCAGGCGGTAGCCACTGTCACACTGGCATCGGTAGGAACCCTGGCTGTTCTTACAGGAGCCCCCAACACACCTGGTGCCGACCAAGCATTCATCGATGTCTGCAGAGAAACACACACAAATACTCAGCATACCTGCACGTCTTGTGTCTCAAGTCAACAGTAAAACAAAAGACCGCTCTAGGAAACAGCATTGCGTCATCAGTGACAGAGACAAAAGAGACAGATAGAGAGATAGAACCACAGAAGCTGATGTGACAGGTCAGAACACTTTCCATCTTCCTCTTTATCTCCACTCGACATAATTCAATCTAGCCGTCAAACAGGCCCTGTCTGGAGTCCATTCCTTAATGTCTCCAAAATTGTACACCTATTCACCACAGTTTTGTTGACATCAGTTATTTTCTTACAACCTTTTGTCCCATAGCAGTATTTCTGAAAGGGCTCTGGAGAACCGACCGAGGTTCATCTCACAGGTGGCTGATTGGCAGCAGGGGTCACTAGAGATGAGTCAAGGAAATCCTAAGCGTCCATGTCTCTCCCACCCAGGGTTGGGACGACCATTACCCATCAGCACTGTGTGAATCCCAGCAACACATCAGCAAGTTGTACAATCAACATGAACCTATATATCCAAATATTCTTCTTTGTAGGTCAGACCCTATTAAGGCTGTTTCAGGGAAGACAAATGTATTGCCCCTCGGGTACAGTACTAAATCCAAGCTGTGGTCAGTCAAGAAGAGCTGGAGGTCTGGACCACTGCGCTTTGATTGCGGGCCAGGACTCAGTCCCAATCTGTTCCCCATCTGTGGTTTTGTAGGTCCAAGATAAACAGGGGACAGGTGGGCGGGGGGGGGGGGGGGGGT